>BQNB010010703.1:0-55610 GCA_026074375.1 Tanacetum coccineum
GATACTGAATCTCTTATTTTTGTGCAAGGGAATCAACAACAAGCTTTAAAGTACAAAGGAATGTTTGACAGTAGATGCTCCAGGCACATGACAGGGAACAAAGCCTTACTTACTGACTATCAAGATATTGATGGAGGTTTTGTTGCCTTTGGTGGAAGTACTAAAGGTGGTAAGATAACAAGTATTGGTAAGATAAGAACTAATAATATAAACTTTGAAGATGTGTTTTTTGTGAAGGAACTGAAGTTTAATCTTTTCTCTATCTCATAAATATGTGACAAGAAAAACAGTGTTCTTTTCACTGAATCTAAATGTCTTGTTTTGTCTCTTGATTTTAAGCTAATTGATGAAAGTCAAGTATTGCTTAGAGTCCCTAGACAAAATAATATGTACAGCTTTGATTTAAAGAATGTTGTTCCTTCAGGAGATTTAACTTGTTTATTTACAAAAGCCATAACTGATGAGTCCAATCTATGGCATAGGAGGTTGGGTCATGTGAATTTTAAAATAATGAACAAACTTGTGAAGGGAAACCTTGTAAGAGGTCTTCCTTCAAAGACTTTTGAAAATGACCATACATGTGTTACTTGTCAGAAGGGAAAGCAACATAAAGCCTCCTGTAAAGTCAAACTAGTGAGCTCTATCAGCCAACCTTTACAGATGTTGCATATGGATTTATTTGGTCCAACATTTGTCAGGAGTATCAACCATAAGACCTATTGCCTTGTAGTGACTGATGACTTTAGCAGGTTTAGCTGGGTTTTCTTTTTAGCTCATAAGAATGAAACAAGTGGGATTCTTAAGAAATTTATAACAGAAGTAGAAAACCAATTAAACCATAAGGTTAAAGTAATCAGGTCTGATAATGGGACAAAATTCAAAAACAGGGAAATGGATGAATTCTGTGGGCAAAAAGGGATAAAAAGGGAATATAGTGTTGCCAGAATTCCACAACAAAATGGAGTTGCTGAGAGAAAGAACAGGACCCTGATTGAGGCAGCTAGAACCATGCTAGCAGACTCACTTCTACCTACTATATTTTGGGCTGAAGCAGTTAATATTGCTTGCTATGTCCTGAATAGGGTTTTAGTAACCAAGCCTCATAACAAGACACCTTATAAACTTATCATTGATAGAGCACCAAGCATAAGTTTTATGAGACCTTTTGGATGTCCTGTCACTATCCTAAACACCCTTGACCCTTTTGGCAAATTTGATGGGAAGGTTGAAAAAGGAGTTTTAGTTGGATACTCTGTGAATAGCAAGGCTTTCAGGGTATTTAATACTGAAACTAGAAAAGTTGAAGAGAATCTGCATGTAAAATTTCTTAAAAATAAGCCAAATGTTGCAGGACAAGGACCTAACTGGCTTTTTGATATTGATTCCTTATCAAATTCTATGAATTATCAACCAGTTTTTGCAGGGAATCAAACTAACAAAAGTGTAGGTCAACAAGACACTAATGGTGATACAAGTTTAAAGAAAAATGCTGAAATTGGACATACTCAAGAAAAGAATGTGTCTACTTAACAATATATTGTGTTCCCATTATGGTCTTCTATCTCTTCAAGCTACAAGAGCTCAGATGACAAAGAAGGAGACGATACAACAGTTAATGCTGCTGGTGATAAAGATGTACAAGAACCAGCAAGTGAAAATGATCAAGCCTTGAAGAATGTTCTTGATAGGATGATGAATCAAGAGAAGGAGGCAACAGAGCAATCATATGTTATTAGAAAGGATCTTGAAGCACAAAGTAATAGCCATCTTCTTCAAGAAAAGGTTACAAGAGGCAGCAGTACTAACAGTTTTAATACTGTTAGCACACCTGTTAATACTGCTAACTTATTCAAGGATGTTAGTACTGCTAGTGCATCAAGAATTTTCAGTCCTTCACATGATCCTCTCATGCCTGTACTGGAAGATACTGCTGAAGTGCAAACAACTGGCATTTTTGGCAATGCCTATGATGATGACTTGGAACATAACAATACATCTTCTGCTGATGAAAGTGTGGGTGCAGAGGCTGATTTCAACAACATGGAACCTTCCACTGTTGTCAGTCCTATTCCCACAACTAAGATACACTCTATTCATCCTAAAGCAAAGATTATAGGAGATCCAATGTCACCAGTTCAAACAAGGGGAAAGATTAAGAAGAGTTCTAGAGAACATGCTATGATTAGCTACATTCAAAAGAAAAGAAGGACAAATCATAAAGATTTCCAGAACTGCTTATTTGCTTGTTTCCTTTCTCAACATGAACCCACAAAGATATCTCAAGCCCTTAATGATGAAAGTTGGGTTGAAGCAATGCAAGAGGAACTGCTTCAGTTCAAAATTCAGAAGGTTTGGACTCTAGTTGATTTACCTAATGGCAAAAAGGCTATTGGTACAAAGTGGGTGTATAGAAATAAGAAAGATGAAAGGGGAATAGTAGTAAGGAACAAGGCCAGACTGGTAGCACAGGGACATAAACAAGAAGAAGGCATTGATTATGATGAGGTTTTTGCTCCTGTTGCTAGAGTTGAAGCAATCAGGTTATTTTTAGCCTATGCATCATTCATGAACTTTCCTGTGTACCAGATGGATGTTAAAAGTGCTTTTCTCTATGGCACTATTGAAGAGGAGGTATATGTTTGCCAACCTCTAGGTTTTGTGGATCTAGAATTTCCAAACAAAGTTTACAAAGTGGAAAAATCCTTATATGATCTACATCAAGCTCTTAGAGCTTGGTATGAGACACTCTCTACCTATCTACTAGATAATGGATTTCACAGGGGACAAATTGATAAGACTTTTTTCATAAAGAGACTCAAGGGTGATATCCTACTAGTTTAAGTATATGTAGATGACATCATCTTTGGTTCCACTAAGAAGTCTTTATGTGATGATTTTGAGCAGATAATGCATAGCAGATTTCAAATGAGTTAAATAGGAGAACTTACTTTCTTCTTGGGTTTACAAGTCAAGCAGAAAGAAAATGGGATTTTCATAAGTCAGAACAAGTATGTTGGAGAAATGTTGAAGAAATATGACCTGCTAAGCATAAGGTCAGCCAGTACTCCTATGGAAACTCATAAGGCTTTAACAAAAGATGAAAATGGTGAGGATGTTGATGTGCATTTATACAGATCAATGATTGGGTCATTGATGTATCTTACATCCTCAAGACCAGATATTATGTTCTCAGTTTGTGCATGCTCAAGATTTCAAGTTTAGCCAAAAGTTTCCCATTTGTATGCAGTAAAAAGAATCTTTAGATATCTAAAAGGTCGATCCAAATTGGGCCTTTGGTATCCTAAGGACTCTCCCTTAATATTAGAAGCTTTTTCAGACAGTGACTATGCAGGTGCTAGCTTGGACAGGAAATCCACAACAGGTGGTTGTTAATTTCTTGGTTCATGGTTAATCTCTTGGCAGTGTAAAAAGCAGACTGTGGTGGCTAACTCAACTACTAAAGCTGAATATATTGCTGCTTCTCATTGCTGTGGTCAAGTGCTTTGGACCCAAAATCAGCTATTGGATTATGGATATAATTTCATACAGACAAAGATTCATGTTGACAATAAGAGTGCTATTTATGTTGTCAAGAATCCTGTCTATCATTATAAAACAAAGCATATTAAAATAAGGTATCACTTCATTAAAGACTCTTATGAGAAGAGACTGATTGAGATGGAAAAGATTCATACAGATCAAAATGTTGTAGATCTTCTCACTAAAGCCTTTGATGTAAGCAGATTTAATTTTCTAGTAGCAAGCATTGGTATGCTTAATTTGTAGCTGCATTAGTTGAGGGGAGGTTACTGTATATGGGAAACAGTTCTAACTCTTATTCATGGGTTATGCATAAATATGGATCATCATGAATTCTCACATGTCTATCTAGTCTTTACTAGTGTGCTTGTGATGAATAGAGGCATGTTGTTGTATAATTATTGAAGACATAGTTAAAACTGTTAAAGCAAAAGTTAAAACTGCTAAGTATAATTAGTACTGCTAGTTATACTTAAAACTGCTAGTTAACACTATTAATCATAACAAAAGAGGTCAGGACACTAAGGTACCTCAGTCTGGTGGTCCCCCTAAAAGGTTGGTGATGAGGCTGTCCATAAGGAGTTAGGTGACAGAATGGAAAGGGCTGCCACTACTGCTTCTAGCTTAGAGGCAGAGCAAGACAGTGGTAACATAAACTAAGACCCAATTCATGGCAACAATTAATGAGTCAAGTCCTTAGGGAACTAGTTCAGGTAGTGGTCCCTGGTGCCAAGATACCTTATAGGGGATGCCGTAGTTTAAGCTAGGTTTGAGACTGTATCTAAAAGTCTAATGACCCACCTCTCTCAAGAGATAACCCACTTGGAAGTGGGGAGGATAGTATGAAACTGAAAGAATTGATGGCACCTGGTACAAAATTGTTTATTCATTGTGAGATTTTGGTGAGCATAAAAGAACAGAGAGAAGTTGGTGAGCCAAAAATAGAAAGAGAGCTGTGTGATAAAAACAGAAAAAGTGCATTGGTGAGAAAAAGAATTAAGAGATATTATGAGTACAAAAACAGAAAGAGAGTTGTGTGTTTAAAAATAGACAGAGTGAATTGGTGAGCTAAAAGAAATGGGAGATGATGTGAGATGAAAAACAGAAAGAGAGTTAGTGAGATACTTTTTGAAATGAAATGTTTACTGGTACTTTAATGTTAATGCTGCTCAGCTTAAACTTAATACTGTTAAGCTTAGGTTAATGCTGTTAGGCTTAAATTACTGATGCCCGTATCTGTTTATGCTGCTAAGTATTCTCTTACTGTTGTTAGGCATAAGTTAATGCTGCCAGGCATAACTTACTGCTGTTGGGTTTGTTAATACTGTTAGGCTTAACTTAATGCTGCTAGTTTAAGTTAATGCTGTTAAGGGTACTTTTCATAAATATAAACGATTTCTTTAATTAAGGGTTTAGATCATTCATAAATCGTTTTCAATCATTCAAATACCCTCTAAACCGTAAACCCTAACTCAATTTCATCTTTAATCATCAAACCCATCACAATGTCGACACCCACATTTGCTGCAACTCAAAATTTAGTCGCCTTTTTAGAGAAACCTACAGAATCTAATGGGTTTGAGAGAATTATTGATTTTCTCAATCCTAAATCAATTAAGTATGCTTTAACGGTAAATCCCACAGTATATACTTCATGTATTAAACAGTTTTGGGCTACTGCAAGGGTAAATAAGGTTAATGGCCAAGATCAGATACAAGCCCTAGTTGATAAGCAGAAGGTAATGATCATGGAGGAAAGTATTAGAAGTGATATTCACTTTGATGATGCTAAAGGTACTGTCTGTTTACCTAATGATGTTATTTTTGAGGAATTAGCAAAAATGGGGTATGAAAAACCTTCTCAGAGGTTAACTTTTTACAAAGCTTTCTTCTCACCCCAATGGAAGTTCTTGATACACACCATTTTGCAATGTCTTAGTGCTAAAACCACTGCTTGGAATAAATTCAGCAGCACTATGGCATCTACCATTATCTATCTTGCCAACAACCAAAAGTTTAATTTTTCTAAGTATATTTTGGATAATATGGTGAAAAACTTAGAAGGAGGTGTTAAATTCTTCATGTTTCCAAGATTTCTGCAAGTCTTCCTGAATAAGCAAGTGGATGGAATGAATAAGCATAAGGAAACCTTTGTTATATCTTCTCACACCAAGAAAGTTTTTGCCAATATAAGGAGACAATCAGATGGATTTTCTAGGGTTGTTACACCTTTGTTTGATAATATGTTGATTCAAGCTTCTAAAGAGATAGGTGAGGATTTAGGCCATCCAACTAATTCCACTCAAATACCTATTGATGACCAACCATCTACATCCTCTGCACCTAAAAAGAAACAAAAGTCCAAGAGGAGACAGAGGAAGGAAGCAGAGGTTTCTCAAGATGACACTGGGCATGAGGAAAATGAACCTACACCTTCCAATGATCCACAACCAAGTGGTAAGGATAGACTGGAACTAACTGAATTGATGGTTTTATGTACCAAATTGCAACAACAGGTTCTTGACCTATAAACAACAAAGACTGCTTAGGCAAAGAAGATTGCCATTTTAAAGAAAAGAGTCAAGAAGCTAGAAAGGAAGAGAAGGTTAAGACCTACAGGATTGAGAAGGCTAAAGAAGGTTGGTGCTGCTAGCAAGGTTGAATCCTCTGAGGAAATAGCCAGTTTGGGGGATCAGGAGGATCCATCTAAACAGGGGAGGAAAATAGCAGAGATTGATCAAGATGAAAATGTCAATTTGATTGATGAAACTCAAGAGCAGTTGAATAATGAAGAAATGTTTGGAGTTAATGATCTTCATGGTGAGGAAGTAATTGTTGAAGATACTGCTGCTAGGGAAATTGTTACTGCTGCTCCTATAATTCCTGTTACAACTGCTGAGGTAGTTACAACTGTTAATGCTCCAACAACTAGCATTGATGAGTTGACTTTAGCATAAACCTTGATTGAAATCAAAGTAGCAAAGCCTAAGACAATCATAGCTGTTACAACTGATGCTACTTCAGTTACTACTGCTATTGTAACAAGACCAAAGGCAAAGGGCATTGTCTTCCATGAGCATGAACAAACACATAAACCAACAGTTTCTTCTACTTAACCTTCAATCAAAGATAAGGGTAAGGGTATAATGATTGAGCCTGAAAGACCTTTGAAAATAAAAGATCAAATTGCTGCTGATGAAGAGCTTGCAAGACAATTAGAGGCTGAGATGCAGGCAGAGATAGAAGAAGAGAGAACCAGAAGGAAAAAGGAAGAAGAAGCCAACTTAGCCTTGATTAAGTTATGAGAGGATAAACAAGCTATGATGGAGGCTGATAGATTACTAGCTGAAAGGCTTCAGACAAGAGAAAGAGAGGAGCTTTCTATAGAAGAAAAGTCAAAGTTGTTTGTTGAATTGATGAACAAGAGAAGAAAACACTTTGCTGAACTAAGAGCTCAAGAGAAGAGAAAAAAGCCACCCACCAAAGCTCATAAGAGAAGTCAAATGTCTACCTATCTCAAGCATATGGGAAATTACAAACATTCTTATCTAAAGAGTAAAACTTATAAGGAGATTGAAAAATTGTTTGAAAAAGAGATGAAAAGGGTAAATTCTTTCATTCCTATGGATGCTGATGATAGAACTGATAAAGAGCAAGAAAGAATTTCTAAAAGAGGTGGTGATGATCTTCAATCTAATGTGTCAAAGAAACAAAAGGTGGATGAGCAGATAGAAACTAAAAAGGTTGATGATCTTAAAGAGGAAGAGATGAAAAAGCATATAGAGGTAGTGAGAGAGGATAATATAGTAATTGATGCAGTACCACTAGCAAGCAAACCTCCTACAATTGTTGATTACAAGATCATCAAAGCAGGTATAATTGGACAATTCCAGTTGATAAGAGAAGATGGAAGCTCAAAGAGGTATTCTTCAGTGATCAAGATGCTTTAGGGTATTGACAGAGAAGACTTACAAATCCTCTAGAAGTTGGTCAAAACAAAGCATGGTGATATAGGTCCAGAAGGTGAATATGAAAGGGTGTTGTGGGGAGACTTAAAAGTGATGTTTGAGCCTGACATAATGAGTGATGTATAAAGAAGTCTACAGGGATACAAGGTGTTGATATGGAAATTATTTGATTCCTGTAGAGTTTACTATGTAAGGTTTTCAACAGGTATGCACATCTTTATGCTAGTAGGGAAGAGATATCCCCTCATACCAATAACTATCACACATATGCTCAACAAAAAGCTTCAAGCAGACTACTGGAATGAAATGTGCTATCAATTGCTTAAGCTTATGATTAAACAAGAAAAAGGTCTATGATGTATTTGTATGAATCCTCCTGATGATGATGAAGACTATTGCTAAAGAAACTTGAAGATTCAAAGATGAACATCAAGTTTAGGGGTGGATTGTTGGGATCAAAAGACTGCTTATGGTTACTACTGCTTGTGCTCAGTTAGTGCTGCTGGTTATGAAGATACAACTGTTAAGTACTTATAACTGCTGGATGGATAAAGATTGAAGACTCAGTAAAGATAAAGACGCGTGAGTTATTTATGTAAAAGATATGTGTATATCTTATTTGATTAGAAGATATGTGTAGATCATGATAAGTTAGAAAAGTTTTGTAAGCCCATTAGGGTTTTCCTTAGTGTATAAAAGGAACCCAATGGTATAGTTAGAGACATCCTTGGATATCAAGTTTCTCATAGTTATTCTGTAACCTAGGTAGAATATTAGTAATCAATATATATTCAAAGTTTAGTATACATTGTTCTTCTTAGTATTACAAGTTAGATTCCGCATAACTTGTAGTATTCATAATCATTGTTTCTCATATAGTTGTTTGGATCTATCCAACACAACTGTGCTTTCTACAAGCTAAGTAAAGATCTATTCTTTAGGACTCACAAACTGCATTTTGGACATGGTCATCTTGATGTTCCTCATATCGTTGATGAGCTTGGCAAACTGGACATAATAGTCATGAATGGTTTCTCCTTTGTTTTGACGAAAGTGTTCAAAGTCATCATACAATTGTGATTTACGATCTTCTTTTGTTAATTCAGAACCTTCAAGGAGCGTCTTCACATTATCCCAAATATCTTTTGCATCAGTGTAATGATTGATGAGAGTGTAAATGTCTTTTGGTAATCCTTGAAGTAGAATATTTGTTGCCTGAATGTCAGCATTGTACCTATCCTTGTCAGCTGGTGATAAGTCAGAGTAGACTCGAGGTCGTTATGGGCCTAGATGTAAGGCACATTCATTTCCTTCATACAGTGTTTCCCGAAATGTTCCCACTGAAAAGGTCCTTCATGAATTGACTTCAAAATGTTCTCCCCATTCTCTTTACCCCGACAATACAATCGAATACGTTGTTGCCATGATGCAAAGTCTGTCCTATCAAGTATAGGTGGTCGGGTATCAGAACCAGCACATTGAATGTCTTCCGAAAGATTAGCCATCGTGATTGATTGTGAGATGATTAAGTTGATCGAACAATGATTAGTGATTGTGTGTTAAAAGAGGTGATTGATTGTATTAAATGGTGAATTGTTGTACAAGTTTGTTAGGATTACAGGTTGAAGAATTTAGTGTGAAAATCCAAAAAGTCAATAACTCGTTGGAGGTAACTCGCTAGAAGAGAGTAGATAACTTGCTGGCAAGAAATTAAATTGATAGAGTTCCTATTCATAAGTTGCTAGAAAAAGATCTTCAACAACCTGTAACTCGCTATGCTTAGCTCGCTGGAAGAGAGTAGATAACTCGCTGGCAAGAAATTAAATTGACAAAGTTCCTGTTCACAAGTCGCTAGAAAAAGATCTTCAACAACCTGTAACTCGCTATGATTAACTCGCTAGAAGAGAGTAGATAACTCGCTGGCAAGAAATTAAATTGACAGAGTTCCTGTTCACAAGTCGCTAGAAAAAGATCTTCAAAAACTTGTAACTCGCTAGTCTTTAACTCGCTAGTGTCCAACTCGCTACCTATAACTTGCTACATGTAACTCGCTACCTGCACTAAATGAAAACTCGCTGACATAGTACTTTCTGACACAGTGTACAATTCTGACAACTCTCTAGAACAGTGATCTAACTCGCTATGAAGATCAACAAACAATAACCTAACTCGCTAGATTGAAAAACTTGGTTTTTCACCTAAAAACACCTAAAAATCACCCTTTTGAACCTTTTTGCCTGGTTTCTTTTGCACAACTTGGTACTAGAAGGCTATAGCAACTATAACAACATGACCTTTAACATCACAAACATCAAGATCAAAGAAAACCAAGAATAAGACTATAAACCTTTAAAAACCAAACTTTTGATCTAAACTAACCAAGAAAACACACACACAATCTAGCTAATCATCCCATATGCTCTGATACCAATTATGGGTTATTGGAAATCATAACACAATTGAATGACTAGTGGATTAGCCAAATTCTAGAGAGAGAAAGTGAGAGAAAATTCTAGTGAGAGAAAATAAACATGTATATTATAAATGACTAACCCACCTCTTCCATGGCATGGAAGAGGCTTTTATACTTACAATAAAACCGGCCCTATGGCTTTGGTAAATGGCTTACACGCCGGGTTTAATACCTGGCCCATTACCGACTGTTATACATTAACTACTTAACTACGAGCAATGATAAACGGTAAAATACACGGGGTGACCGAGTCTTTTTCTAATATCTATCAAGATCTGGTATGATGAAGACGTTCTCGACCTCAGATCCGTTGAAACCGAATTCCCAGCTATTGTCTTCAATGATAATTTGACATCAAATGAAACACCTTCTTTTGAACCCACGATAAGTTCTTTTAACAATGAAATTGACTTTAGAATATCATTTGATGAATCTGACAATGAAGATTACACGGTAGTTTTTGACAAAAACTCGTTTTCTTATAAAATAATTTCTACCAATAATTTGAAAATGGATTTGGAAAATGATAATGAAAAAGTCAATAAGCCTTTTGTTTTTATCACCCGAGCCTACGGTCAGTTGTATTGATGATTTAGACTTCTTTAAAGATTTTGAGAATGAATATCCAACCATTGTTTACAATGATGCTCTTACATCTAAATCAGATATCTCAACTGAACCCATTTTATGCCCTCAACATATCGATGGATTGATTTTACAGATGAAACATCATTGTCTAAATATGCTGAAGAGGAACAAAATGTTTTGTACTTTAATGACCTATTCCCCTTTAACATAATTTATCTCGATGATCAAAAATCAGATAAAGGCAATAATGATAATAAAATCGATGTGATACAATCTTCGGGGGGTAACAAAAATGCACAAAGGTCAAATAAGCTTTTGGAAACAAGTCATGATACATCTAATAAAATTTTCAAAACTAAAACTTTTATCAAGGAATTAAATTTTAATATCATGACTTTGAATCATCTTAACAAAGGGATGTCATTCATTTTCCTAATCAAGAATTTGTATGTGCCATTTGGCATCCCGTTCGACCCCAAATTGTTTTATAAGGATGGTATTAAATTAGGGCAAGTCTTACTTAAAGACTTTTCTGTAAACAAAAGTACTTGCCGGGAGACAACCCAGAATGTAATTTTTAATTTTTATCAAGTCTGTCTTCCCAAACTGTCTATACGGCATATCCAAACCCCATGGATACAGCGTATTGACCTTCTAGACGTTATCGTCTTTATTTTTTAGCACAGTCAATACGGCATATTCATTAAATGAATATAGCGTATTCGACACATGTATCAATACAGCGTATCCTAGGGTATGGATACGGCGTATCGACTTCCTGTACAGTTTTAGGTTATTATTTCGAGTCTAACCAACGAATACACAGAGATAGAAATTGTACTTGTTTTCTTATGCTTAATACATGACCTTCTGAACGAAAATGATGAAGTTGGTGAAGTATCGATCATCTGGAATCCTGTGTGTGATTATAGTCATGCTGGAGTACAGGTGCATTTACAACATGAATTCTTACTCATAAACTCAACATGGAGAATCTACCGAGCAAAATATTAGGGGAGTTTCTCATTCTAATTCTTTTTAATTCCAGTATTTAATGTTTTATCTATACAATAAGGACGTTGTATGAGAGGATGGGAATTAGAATGATACTTGTCCTATTTTTCACATTAAAATGCTTAAATTATGCTCAAATTTAATTTTTTTTCAAGCATACTTTTGTGAAATTAATTGATACATAACCTGCACACAATAACCCTTGTTAGATATTGTGAGGATTTAACCTTATCTATTTCCAAATGTTTACCCAAATTCCATAAAATATGAGTGTGCCGGTGATGTTGTAGACTTTAGAACTTGGCTTGGTATATTTATTCGAGACCACAGTGATGAGTACTATGGATTTAGATGAAGTAACTTGTTTAAATCGGTAAAATTTTCGGATTACACCCACAAAGCCTATACATGTTGTTTATTAACTAACTACACTGGTTAGTTAACCTCCGTAATCATAACCCTTATAGCTCGATCCTTTCATCAACTTCTATAACCCTTCATAAAGATTAGAAGGTTTCAACACAGTAAGGTCAAAATATTTGGGCGGGCCTCGTTACCAATCTGGAGCAAATCTTTAAACCCTCAGGTCACACAAAATGAAATTCTTTCACCTTTTCTTTCTAAGAGTGCATTTGTTGTAACGGTTGTTCCCATTCTAATCCATTCTGTTAATACAAATAAACAAGTTTTAAACAAAACGTTTTACAATCAACTTAGGCTAAGGTTTTATTAATGACAAAATATAACAAACCATTTTTCTCAAACCTCTTATTATCTCAAAACATGATTTCTTTACTATCTCCCAGCTTTGTAGAAAAACACATGCAACTTGAAAAAGTGTACAAATCTTTTTAAACCCTAACTTTACACAAAATCATCTTACACTTATTAATTTAATTACCTCATTTAGTATATAATCAAATGCAGCAAATCCAAGGAAAATCTCATAAGATTACACAAGATATCTCAAGATTTTTCAAATCAAAATCCGGATTTAATTACTGTATTCCGGTGCCCTTAGTTTTGCAAGTCGGTGCCCTCTGTCAATAACACCGGCAGAACCGGCATACAGTAAACTTTTTGGCTATAAATACCAAGCCATTTCTCATGTTTTCACACATCTTTCTCATTTAATCTTCTCTCTAACCAACTGGTCTCTCTCTCTCTAGCATCTCTTTCTAAATCTTGTGTAGGTAATTCACTTCAAGAAAGGAATTGCCAAATACGCAAAAAGTTTCAAGCATGCCTCAAAAGTGTCTTGATCTTGATTCGCCTTACTTCATTCAAGAGGTCATCTTGCTATGATTTATTGTTTGTCTTAGTGATTGTGTAGAGAATGGAATATTGACAAAAATCTCACAAGAAAAAGATTTCAAAACGGACAAACACGGGATACGGAACGACATTGAGTGTGCAAGAGCACAGAAGAATGCTATAACAAAAGTCAATAGTGGTCAACTCAGTCAACCCATTAGTCAAACATGGTCAACAGCAAAACAGACAAAATCAAAATTTCCCAATCATTTCCTCAAATTCACCAATTACAAAAATAATCCCTAAACCCTAACGGTGTTAACTCTTTTAATTATAAGAGTTAACACCCGTTAACTTCCTTATAACAAATCCAAAGCCCGAGCCCAAATCCTACCCAGGCCCAAAACCCTTATAAGCCCGAAGTTATACCCGGGTCAAAGAAAGTCAAACACCCTCTTTTATAAGAAAATTATGCGCGGGAAAAACAGTTTTCACTGTTCACCCATCGTCCCCGTTTAAACCTCGAGTCAAAAACCAAGGGAAAATTACACTTGAATTACGTGGCTTAGCAATTCACGTGTTAAGGTACACTTGGCAAGTTATACATCATCAAAGGCTCCATTGGTCAATTTCCAAATGGAATGACACGCGTACAAGGAAGAAACACACCAAGGAGTGGGTTTTTGCACTAAAACATTCACAAAAGAAGCACAATGGTATCTGACACACGGATTGCCACGTTGGCAATCCGTGTGATCAAAATCTAATCCAAGGGCTCACAATCGACATCCAATGATTGAGTTGAATAGATGGTTGAGATGAAAAAAGGGCTTGTAACCACCTTTGGCCTAGAAGTTTCTCCTGGCAGCTATAAAAGGACTACTTCACCCTCACATTGCCATGTTCTTTTTTTTAATTATCTTTAGTTTTAAAATATCTTATGTAACTTTTTAGTTTAAAATTTAATTTATTATTGTCTCTTGTAATTCCTTTTATTCAGTATTGTAATTATTTTAAGCATTATTAAAATCACAATTTAGTCTCATAAACCTGTTGATTTCACTATAAGCTCTTTATTTTCTCTCGAAAAAAAAATGTTTATGCTACTGTTTCATAAGCTACTAATAAGCTCATATAAGCTCTTTGAGTCTCTAAGCTCAAATTGAGCTCAATTCAGTCATTTAATCTACTGTAACTCTAAAAACAGCTTAAATACCTTGGCTATTTGGATTTTTGAGCTTTTGGAAGATGAGCTTACTTTAAGAAGAGCACATATTGACTATTTAACTGGCTTAATTTACATAAGCCAGAGCTTTGTAGATAGCTCAATTGAGCCATTTATAGCCCTTTGTTTAGCTAGGCAGCTTGTTTAAGTCTCCTATTTCATATTTCTGTCTTTAATCTTCTTAGTTTAGCTTTTGCTTATTTGCATATTAACTAAGCTTATTTGTAGTTTTTACTGTTTTTAAGCCTCATTGATCATGTTTCATCAACTATTTCTCTATTAAAAGTTATTTTAGAACCTTAGTTTTGTTTAACTTGTCCTTAATATCAAAAAACAAAAAAATAGTTAGCATAATCATTAGCTTGTTGATTCTGGCTTATTTGCTTATTGTTATTTGCTTAAAAAGGTTGTAATAAATACCAAGCCATTTCTCATGTTTTCATACACCTTTCTCATCTAATCTTCTCTCTAATTAACTGATCTCTCTCTCTCTCTCTAGCATCTCTTTCTAAATCCTGTGTAGGTAATTCACTTCATGAAAGGAATTGCCAAATACGCGAAAGTTTCAAGGACGCCTCAAAAGTGTCTTGATCTTGATTCTTCTTACTTTATTCAAGAGATCATCTTGCTGTGATTTATTGTTGTATTGTTAGTTTTACATCAAGTGTAGTTATGTTATTATCGATTCTCGTGTGTGAGAAATTCAGTGATCATCTTTGTAACCTATAAAAGTGTACCATTGTTGTGATGGCTTCTCCGCCAAGTGAAAGGAGCTCGGTGACTAGTGTTTAACAAACTCTCGAGTAGGTGACTTAGGGAGTGGAGTAGGGCAAGGAAGGTGTCATTGTAGCCGAACCACTATGACGACATTTGAGTGATGATGATGCATCTTCCTTGGATAGCAATGATGAGGAATATGCAATGGCCGTAAGGGATTTCAAGAAATTCTTTAGAAGAAGAGGCAAGTTTGTCCGACAACCCTATGACGACAAAAAGAACTTCCAAAAAATCAAGGAAGAAAGAAGGGAAGATCGAAGATGCTTCAAGTGTGGTGATCCAAATCACTTCATTAGTGATTTCCCTAAAAACTCTTCCGATGATCAAAAGGCATTCGTTATTGGAAGTTGGAGCGATAGTGGAGATGACTAAAAGAAAGAAGAGATTTGTCTCATGGAACACTCAAACGAGGTACTTTTTGATAATCTTTACTATAGTAGTTCATCTTTAGATAACGAATCTAGGGAAAATAAGTATGACAATCTTGGTCAAATTAGTCTTAGAATCATTAACAAAAACAAACATCTAAAGGCTAAAAATGAATCACTCAAAAAGACCATTAACAAACTTAAAACCAAGCTAAACACATTAAAAAAAGGTAAAGAAACTAGTAGCAATTGTGATGCTTGTAATGAACTTAGATTAGATGTCAACTCTCTAAAACTAAAACTAGCTTGTTTTGAGAATAGTAGTTCGTCTTTACAAAAAATAGTCGAAATACAAAAACCGTCAAAAGATAAGTGTGGATTAGGATACACAGAGACTATAGCTTCCTCTAGAAACACTAAAATCAAAAATCTAGGAGATCAACTTAAAAAGCTCTATGTAGAACCGGCTTGCCGGTGCCATTCATCAACGGCACTGGCTTGTTCAAACGAACAACACCGGTTGTCTGATGACAGTGCAAAAAAGAAAGAAGACTTGGAAACCAACGTAGTTAAACAAAATGACTCCGTTCTAATTACCAAAAATTCTATTTTAGGTGCACCAAAAGGTAACAAACTACCACCAATTATAAAACTTGGTCAAGGACATGAAAAAAGTAAAATCCAAACGCCCCATAAAACGACCCATAGGAAACCTAGTAGCCTTTACCCCAAAAGAGATTATCGTCAAGTAGATTGGAACTATGAAACACAACATGAACAACAATTCCAACCTCCTATGTATAATCAATGGTGTCCTTTTCCTCCATTTCCATACATGGGACAACCAAACGGTATGTATAACACTAACGGACCCATGAGATATTGGGGACCAAATGCTTGAGTTGCTTTATGTATCTAGGTACGTCAAAAGGTGAAACTTGACCCGGATGAATGGATCCAAGATAGCGGTTGTACTAGGCATATGACGGGAAACAAAGATCTCTTCTCATCCTATAAACCTTTTGATGGAGGTAACGTGTTGTTTGGTAGTAACACTAAAAGCAAGATCATCGGCAAAGGTACAATTTCTCATAACTCTCTCACCATCAATAATGTTAGTCACGTAGAAAATCTTAGTTTTAATCTTCTTAGCATAGGTCAAATTTGCGATAAAAAGTGCAATGTACTATTTAGTGAAACCGGTAGCAAAATAATTAAAAACGGCATAACCTTAGGAAAAGGAATTAGGAAAAATGGCCTTTACATTATGAAAATGGGGAACTCTCCAAAAGACGCCCTTTGTCTAACCTCTATAGATGATACTTCGACCTTATGGCATCGAAGATTGGGTCACGCCAATATGCGACTTATACAATCGCTATCATCTAAAGAACTTGTTAGAAACTTACCAAAACTAAATTTCGAAAAACACTTTTGCGACGCTTGCAACGTTGGAAAACAAGTACATGAAAGCCATAAGGCTAAAAACATGGTTTCTACTTCTAAATGTCTAGAACTTTTGCATATGGACTTGTTTGGTCCGTCGGCCGTTCAAAGTTACGGAGGCAACTTCTACACTTTGGTCATTGTTGACGACTATTCAAGATACACTTGGACAAGATTTTTAAAACATAAAAATGAAGCTTTTGATCATTTTGAAATTCTAAGTAAAAAGATTCAAAACCAAAAGGGTTGCCCCATTATTTCAATCCGTACGGATCATGGTCGGGAATTTGATAATGAAGTACAATTCGGAGCTTTTTGTGATGCTAATGGCATTACTCATAATTTTTCGGCTCCACGTACTCCACAATCAAATGGGGTAGTAGAACGTAAGAATAGAACACACTACAAGAAATGAGTAGAACATTGATAATGAAACATTAATCCTAAAAGTTTTGGTGTAATGCGTTGACACCCACCGTTCACTATATTCTAAATAGGATTCTTATTAGATCTTTCCTCAGAAAAACTCCTTATGAGCTTTTCAAAGGTAGAAAGCCCAACTTAGAATACTTCAAAGTTTTTGGTTGTAAATGTTTCATTTTAAATACCAAAGACTACCTTAACCAAATTGACCCTAATCGACCGATGGAGGTTTTCTTAGGATATTCCCCTAATAGAAAGTTATGTCGGTTCTATAATAAAGAAACCATGAAAGTAGAAGAATCTCTCAATGTGTAGTTTGATCATCCTTAGGATCCGTCTAGGAAAACTTAATCAAAGAAATCTAGTTCGTCAAGTTCTAAAAGCAAAGCAGACTTCTTTTGTTGTGTCTCTCCGCTAAGAACCTAAAAAACATTAAAGAAGCCATACAAGACGAAAGTTGGACTATGGCTATGCAAGAAGAACTAAATCAATTTAAAACTAATGACGTTTGGTGTCTTGTTCCTCCTCCCAAAAACCAAACTATCATCGGTACAAAATGGGTCTTTAAAAACAAACTTGACAAAAATGGTGTCGTGTCTAGAACAATAGCAAGATTGTTAGCACAGGATACAATCAACAAAGAAGCATAGACTTCGATGAAACCTATGCCCCGGTGGCAAGATTAGAATCTATAAGAATCCTTCTTGCGTATGCTTGTGGCTCATGACTTTAAACTCTTTCAAATGGATGTCAAAAGTGCTTTCCTAAATGGTTTTATAAACGAAGAAGTGTATGTAGCCCAACCTCCTGGATTTGTAGATTTTGAAAAACCTAATCATGTGTTTAAACTTAAAAAAGCTCTCTACGGTCTCAAACAAGCACCCAAAGCTTGGTATGATCGACTCAAAGCCTTCCTTCTTGATCATAAGTACACCATGGGCTTAGTAGATAACACCTTATTTACTAAGAAAAAAGATTCACATATCATCATTGTCCAAATCTATGTGGACGACATCATCTTCGGATCACTTGTCAAGACTATGTGTGATTTCTCCGAAAATCATGCATGATGAGTTTGAGATGAGCATGATAGGTGAATTGAATTTCTTCCTTGGTTTACAAATCAAACAACTCGAAGATGGAATCTTCTTCAATCAATCTAAATATGTAAAAGAAATGTTAAAGAAATTCGGTCTTGAAGACGCCAAACCAATCAAAACTCCTATTTCCTCCAAAACCAAACTCACCCGCGACGAAGAGGGCGAACCCATCAATGACACTAAATACCGTGGTATGATTGGTAGTTTACTCTATCTAACCGCTAGTCGCCCTGATATCATGTTTAGTGTATGTCTTTGCGCTCGTTTTCAAGGAGCTCCTAAAACCTCTCACCTTGAAAGCCATATAATGAATTCTTAGTTACATAAATGTACTTCTCACATAGGCTTATGGTATCCCTAAAGGGAACCGGTCTTGAGACTATTGTCTATGCCGATTCCGACCACCCCAAGCGGGAGGACTATGTCGACCGAAAAAGCACTAGTGGTGTATGTACCTTCATAGGTGTTGTCTCACCTCTGGATGTCAATTAAATAAAACGCCTTAGCTATCTCAACCACGAAGCGAATAAGTATCCGTCGGAATAAGACTGGTCAACAGCCCTTTTGGATGATACAAGTCTAGTAGATTATGGAAGTTAAGTTAAATTGACGTACTGTTATTTGTGAACAATAAATGAGCCATAGACTTAAGCAAAAATCTCGTTTCTTCACTCTCGCACTAAGTATATAGAAATCCGTCATCATTTTCTCCATGATAACGTTTAAAAAGGGTAATATTCTATCGAAATGTTGATCCGAAGACACTATATTGCTGACATTATAACCAATCCTCTTAAAGAGAACCTTTCAATATTATTCGACTCGGTCTGGTATTAATGGGAACCAAACGTTTAATCTAAGCTTTCTTGTGCTTATTCTTATATTTTTAACAAATAAATGTTTTTTTAGTCATCGTGAACGTCTTTTATGAAACACACATGGAATTTTGTCGTTTTCAAAACACGTTTATTGTAGTACTTTATAGGAGGGCTTAGGTTTTTCTCTCAAAATAAAACAAATTTTTCTGTCTTCGAGTCGAGAAAAACTGCACCTCCAACATATCAAAACTTTACTAAAAAACTTACTACAAAAACCCTGTCTGCCGTGACCGGTGACATTTAATTTCAAACACGGTGACCTTTATAGATAGACCCGGCAGTACCGGCAGACCTGTTCTCAGCTATTAATATACGGATTTTCAAATTTAAATCCAAGTTTTCCCTCCTTGTCACATCACTTAGGCTCTAAGAATATAAGTTGACCTTTTCTAATCATTAGATTTTAACTAAATTAACAAGTAAAACATTTAAGTCCACCTAAAATCTTCTTCTATAAATAGTGCACCATTTTTTGCTCTTCTCCTTCACTCTACCTCTACTTGTCCTTACCTTTCTTCACGACTGGCCTAAAGAGACAAAAACTAATCTAAAATGAACCGCCAAGAATTAAGGTTAGGCTGTGTATGCTTTGTTCAATCCAAAAACTTTTCTCCTCATCTATCAAACATTCATCTCCACATATGGGACTACACATAGGAGCTCTACCAACTTCTCAATAACCACTTCCCACTATCTCCGATCATTACGACAATTAAACTCCAATGTTAATTGTTGCTTACTCCTAAGTCGACTCCTCCTCTATTGACTTCGCCTACTACCGCTCCTACTCATCCAATCCAAGATCACCTCGACGGAGTAACTTTGAACCTTGATCCCATTGAACTCTTGTTCTCTACTCTACCATCTTCTCCATCTTTCCTTGATTTGCTAGGTGATCTTCCACCATCAACAATGAATCCATCCTCCTAACCTAGACCATTCTTTGAAACGTTTGGCAAATGATCCACCTTCATTCCTACCATGAGATTTAACTTACTTATATTCCTTCGCAACTCCCGGAGTTAGAACTACACTTCCTCCTCTCCCTCCACAATGCTTGCCTAATCCACCATTCAACTACCACCTCTTTTCCGCCTTTGGACCTAACAACCCTTTTATTTGCTCACCATGGTTTGTTTTGTGGAACATTGCCAAAGTAATCAGTCTTGGTCGACAATCTTCAAAGTGAAATTGAGATTCATTCTCATACCACATTCTCAACCGCCTACAATGTCATAATCATAACATCTAATAAAAGAGATTAAGTAGTAGAATAAAAATAAGTATGTGAGTATGATTCATTAGGAAATCCTCTATTAATGAATCTCTTGCTCATCCTAAGTTATTGTATTATCCTTTATGTTATTGTTGTTCCTGAATAAAAAGTATTTGTGCTTGTACATTTGTTATCTTCTTTAAAATTTATGTGTAAAATTCGTGATCATTGACTCTTTTTTTAGTCAGCGGAGACCATTCGATAAACAAACCGATGCCATGATAGATCAGCACTGGCTAGATGGTACTTACAGCACGCCATTTCTTTTTTGGACACCCTAAACTTTCTTTGCAGGGAACTAAACAAAGCAAGGGGGTAGCTATCTCATTTTTCTAACATATTTGTTTTGTAGTTACCATAGCATTCATCAAGGGGGAGCTTTCCATCTTGACAATATCACTACATTTCTCATACATTTGCATTCCATTTTTGTTTCGACAAAAAGGAGGAGAAAGTAACCAAGTTTAAATACAAGTCTAATCATCCCTAATATGTTTTGTCATCAACAAAAAGGGGGAGATTGTTAATACAAATAAACCGGTTTTAAACAAAACGTTTTACAATCAACTTAGGCTAAGCTTTTATTAATGACAAAACATAACAAACCATTTTTCTCAAACCTCTTATTATCTCAAAACATGATTTTTTTACTATCTCCCAACTTTGTAGAAAAGCACATGCAACTTGAAAAAGTGTACAAATCTTTTTAAACCCAAACTTTACACAAAATCAACTTACACTTATTAATTTAATTAATTCATTTAGTATATAATCAAATGCAGCAAATCCAAGGAAAATCTCATAAGATTACACAAGATATCTCAAGATTTTGCAAATCAAAATCCGGATTTAGTTACTGTATTCTGGTGCCCCTAGTTTTGCAAGCCGGTGCCCTCTGTCAGCAGAACCGGCATACAGTAAACTTTTTTGCTATAAATACCAAGCCATTTCTCATGTTTTCATACACCTTTCTCATCTAATCTTCTCTCTAACCAACTGATCTCTCTCTCTAGCATCTCTTTCTAAATTTTGAATAGGTAATTCTCTTCAAGAAAAGAATTGCCAAATACGTGAAAGTTTCAAGCACGCCTCAAAAGTGTCTTGATCTTGATTCATCTTACTTCATTTAAGAGATCATCTTGATGTGATTTATTGTTGTATTGTTAGTTGTACATCAAGTGTAGTTGTGTTATTATCGATTCTTGTGTGTGAGAAATTCGGTGATTGTCTTTGTAACTTATAGAAGTGTACCATTGTTGTGAGGCTTCTCCGCCAAGTGAAAGGAGCTCGGTGACTAGTGTTTAACAAACTCTCGAGTAGGTGACTCGGGGAGTGGAGTAGGGCAAGGAAGGTGTCCTTGTAGCCGAACCACTATAAATACTTGTGTCCCGGTGAACTCTTTCTACACTCTATCTTCTCTTTACTCTTACATCTCTTACTTCTTAATTATCAAACATCAATATCTAGATCACTTCACTAAAAGTTTCAAACAAAGTGTTAAACAAGTTTTAAAAGGCCAAATATTTTAGAAAACTATTCAACCCCCCCCCCCCCCTCTTCTAGTTTTCCACACAACATTTTGTTCAAATTGAAGGGTTCGTTTTTGAACTCATATATCTCAATTCTAACGCGACTCATTTAGTTAATCGTTTTTTAAAAAATCAATTTAAACTCTAACACGTTTATTTTTGTCAAATAAATATGAGATTGCATGTTTTGTTTAAAATACTTTTAACTTTAATTTGATTATATTATATATATTTTTTTTAATAAAGTTTATTTTTTGTGCGAATGCAATCGTTTTATATTTAAATTGTAAAAACTATAGTTTAACACATCTATATATTTTTACCAAAACAAACAGTTTTATTTGATTCGGATTTAGATTTCTCAATCACTTATTCAGATTAAGATGGAAATCGGATTCAGAGTTTTCTACCGAATATTCAGATTCAGATGTGCGAATCAAATTCCGATTCAGAGCCTCTTAATAAACAAACAACACCTTAGTGTAGTGCGACTTACATGGCAATATCGAGGTTGAAACGTTTTTTGGATAAGCGAGGTCATTCGCTTATTGTCGAAGTAGTCAAAAGGTAAGGTTTCTTGAATCACAAAGTGCGCCATCCTTTCCCAAACACGAGCCGCCTCGCAAAGCCATAACGATCCATCAATCCCCATTGTTCTTTGACTAGAACCCGACGTGGCTTTCAATGCGGGACAACTTTTGTTCCTATGATTTTTCAACGTAGTACTCCCGTCTTCTTTAAAAACAGCCCCACATTTCTTACATCTCGCTTTTCTTGGACCGCTCGACATCGTAGTTTGACCAAATCATCGGGTTTCTATTCGTCTCTTTGATAGCCACCACCGTAAGATTGGTTGATGAATCCCCAATGCCAACAGAATATTGAGATTGCCTAAATCTGGATGCCATTTTTGAGAGTATTTTTTTGTTTTTGAGACTGTTTTTATGTTTTTGAGAATGTGATTTACCCTCAACACCCAACCCACTTATATAGTACTAATGGGGTGAAATTTTGGTTGTTTAAGACAAAAAAAGGCTTCAAAACAACCAAAAATGGTCATATGATCGTTCTGCCATGTATGATGCTTTTTCTACGTTCAAAAACTGGCTCGGTTTCAAACTTGCGAACAATCAGGCGGTTTGGTTTTCATGAAATTGGTTTTCCCTAAACTGGTTTTTAGGGAAATCAGTTTTCGAATTTTTGGTCGGATCGGTTCTCAAACCGGTTTTTTGTGCACACCTAAGGACACACATATTTGAGATTAGTCTATCACAATTTATTATGTGAAAGCTAAGTTATTACAAGAAATAAGGTTTCCTATTTTTAGTTAATGCCTCATCTCGTGGGTTGGTTCAAACAAAAAAATATGTATGCTATATTGGTTCTTGCGTCATTAGGTTGAAATAGAAAGTGCATAGCATTAATTCAGAATGAAACAAATGTTATTATCAAAGCTGTCAAGATCGCGAGTAAACTCGTAAGACCGCACGATCCTACTTGCTCACTAGCTAAAATCATGTAGTATCGTCATATGATTGTATGCGGGGTAGGATCGACCATAAGATCGCTAGACGATCCGAGCTTACCTAAGCCCGTATCTACTTTTAATCTTTTTTCTATCTTTTAGCCCATAATTTCTTGCTTAAGCCCCAAAAGAAAGGTAATAAGTAACCGAGTTTCATTTTCTTATTAATTTATACATACGTTGGCCCAAATCATAATTTCAAGAAATAATATATAGAGGTCTTATTCTCTTCACCCGTATAAAAGATCTTGTTACATTATACCATACTTGATATTTTTGTTCTTGATATTATAAAAGTTTAAATTATAACATACTTGTACATGATAATGTTACTTATGATTAAACAACTGGCTATATTTTACAAGTTTTCATGTTATCAAAATTATTAGTTTATGAAGTATTTGCTTACATGTCTCTATTATAAATTAGCGTACAACTCCATATAATAGATTGATCAATGGTGGTTTATGTATAAAGGTATAAAACTATGAATTCTCTTGGTATTATGGTTCGTATGTTTTGAGACGTTTGTGACTCATGTTACGTAATTGTATTCATTTAAATCGTTAATGTCATGATTGAAACTTGATTTTATGTATTTTGTTGTTACTTTGGTGTTTCAAATTTGAACATTGATATTTTCTAGAGGATATTATATGAATATATTTTTGATGCTCAGTAGGAATGCAAAACAGTTTGACTCGTTTATCTTTTGTTTGCAAAACATGACAAGTTAGTAGGATATTACTATTTCGATCCGATCTTACGATCTCGATCTTTCAAAGACAAAAGCGATCTCACGAGAGATCTCGATCTTAACAACGTTGGTTCTTATTATGTATTCTCCATTCAATTGTAAAATTGTACACCCTCCGTCTCATAATAAGCGTCCACTTTCATTGTGCACAAAGTTTTAAAAAAATCTTCTAACTATACTCTTCACTAATCAAATATCATCTCTTCTCACTGAATTACATAGTGTGTTGGTTTGTCTTTTTCTACCTCTCCTGTTGGTGGTGTTGTTATGGGCAGTTAGCTTGTTTTTTGCTCTGGGTTTATTTGATATATTGAAAAATTCTTGAACCCATTTTTTCACCTTGTGAGCTTATAAATGTTTAGCTTATGAACTTACGTAAGCTAAAAGTTTAAGTTGATAAGCTCATAAGCCAAATAAAGTACGCTTATGAGCTTTTCAAAATTCA
The DNA here is from genome assembly GCA_026074375.1 of Tanacetum coccineum. Taxonomy (NCBI): domain Eukaryota; kingdom Viridiplantae; phylum Streptophyta; class Magnoliopsida; order Asterales; family Asteraceae; genus Tanacetum; species Tanacetum coccineum. The sequence goes on from BQNB010010703.1 coordinate 24,587, forward strand.
AATAAGCACATAAGCCAAAAAAACTTGTCTAATACAAGCTCCTCATTTGAATTATATATTGAGAATTTGAAATGGTGAATTCAAGTAGAGGTGTAAAGTGTAAATTTGATAGTCAAATTTTTCAGTTGATGTGATATACATGAAAAAAATGTTAAATGTTCTTAATAAATTTATGTGCAGGCCTTCTACTAGGTGTAAAATGTGGGTTAGTTCATGAGTTAGTTTCATGTGCGTTCATCAAACTAATGGAATTATATGCCTATGGACATTGTAGTAAGAAATTACTTCATCTCAGTTAGGGGATTGCAAAAGAATCTAAAAGTATCTTCTTTTATTGTTCTTTTATAGCCAAATAAACCATAACTGATTAGGTGATAGAGTTGCGCTTATCTTCCAAACGTTTATACTCTATGATTTCAGCTTCCTTATGTTACTGATCCTATAATTTTTAGCACTTATGTTAAATGCATGGTACTCTCTTTGACCAATGTTGGTCCTATTCTTTCTCAAGTACTTTGTCATGTTTGTGCACACAAGAATAATCTAATTGGCCCTTAATGGGCGGGACACCACAAAGTCTTTATAATAGTTGGTTTATTGAGCACCAAATTTACAGCCACATGGTCTTGTGGGCAGAAATTAGATCAGCTAGCATCAAATTCTTTTGGTTATAAAGAAAAATGACTAATGGCTTCCAATTTTTTTTTCAGGTATATTTTTTTCTTCATTATTATAAAGAAAAATTAGCTTAGGTAATATGTGGTGCACCAGAAGAAACGCGTATGATGTTGGGTTAAAAAGAGCTAATTCAAATTCAAATTCTGGAAGTAGACAACTGCAACCTCCAAGCTGGATTGAATGGAGGGAGAGAAAGACGCGAAGAAATATCAAAACAATAATTTTGATCTCTTCCGATCGTATGACACTGATGGTGAAAATAGTGACAGAAAAGGTGCTCATCAAAATCAAAACACTAGCCATTCCCGAACACGTGGAAGCGAAGATGATCATAAAACCCCTCTATAGAACTTGAGGTGATAAGTTTTATCTATATACTTATAGACATTTTTAGAATGATGTTTCGTTATTCTTACAGACATCTATAGGGTGATCATTGGTTAAATTAGAAGACTTAACTTATTTTTATGAATGATCTTTTTATATTTATAATAATATACGTTATATTATGAGAATTTTTGGGTTTGATTTATGGATTTTGAATTTCAGTAGATTCTGCTGTGATTTGCAAATTAAAGAATAGATTATGAAAATCTTTCCCATGTATTTACCCATGAGTATTCATTTATTATAGGAAACATATAGGGCACGGTTTACCTATAAAATCATTGATAATTTAGTCACGAACTTACTCACGAATTATTACGGTAAAATTGTTGGTAATTTAGTCACGAGCTTAACCACGAAATATTACCAAAAAATGTGTCATACTCACCCATGACTTTTACACATAAATAATTATGTGGGCAATGTTACCCACATATCACCCACGAGTATTTTATGGGTATTTTCGTGGTGGCTTATAGAATCCCATAAAACTTTCCCCACGAATGGAATACGGTCACCCACCTAATATGACGTGGGTAGATTTACCCACAGAGTAAATATTTCGCGAGAAAACAATTAGCCTCGGAGGTTTTTCCCATTTACATATAGTTATGAGTAGTCCGTGGGTATTACCCAATTACCCATGAAATTTTGTCTTTTACCCACAAATTTTGTTCGTGGCTATTTCACAGAATTCTTGTAGTGCTAGTTATGCCGTAAACATGTATTTGGAAGGAAATATTACCCAAGATAGAGTTACGGCGTAACATCCCTAATGGTTACGCCGTAACCATGAAGATCTAAAAATATGGAATGAAGATCACGTACGTATGGAAATTATTTGAAGGTTACGGCATAACGCAATATCTGGTTACGCCGCAACAATTGCTTATTTATGGAATGCCGTGTAAGAAGGTTACGGCGTAACACACTTATCAGTTACACCGTAACAGGTTCAATACTTATAAATAGAGGTCTCATTCAATCTATTCCGACATCACTTCCTCCACAACCAATTGTAGAGGCGACAAAGGCTTCCAACCTTTGAAGAATTCCACCTGGAGTCCAAAGGAGATCACACTTTATTTACTTTTTGTATTTAATCGTTCAAATATGAATATTGTAAGAATTATAATCTTTTAATCTATGATTACTTTTATTTCTTGCTATGTTTTCGGTACCATGAGCGGCTAAGCACTTAAAGTGCTGGCCTAGTTATGTAGTTACTATTGTTATGATGTTTGTTTCGTGTGTGTCTCGCGTGGATAAGAGACACTCAAGACGTGTTCCAGAACCGCCTGACTAGATTACCCTCTATCACTCTGGATCCCCCACTAATGCGATACATCCCATGTCTCCTCCTGTCACCACTTCCCCCATTTATACACCTACTACATCAATTTTCCAACCCCGCCCCCACCGGTTCCCCCCCCTCACGTACGCGTGCCCCCTAGTTGCCCCAAAGAATTTGCTCCGTAGTTCGTACCACATCAAAGTCTACGTCCTGTTGTTTTCCGTTGGTTTGTTAAACATGTATTTGGAAGGAAATATTACCCAAGATAGAGTTACGGCGTAACATCCCTAATGGTTACGCCGTAACCATGAAGATCTAAAAATATGGAATGAAGATCACGTACGTATGGAAATTATTTGAAGGTTACGGCAAAGCAATATCTGGTTCGCCGCAACAATTGTATATTTATGGATATGCCGTGTAAGAAGGTTACGGCGTAAACACATTATCAGTTACACCGTAACAGGTTCAATACTTAGAAATAGGGTTCCATTAATACTATTCAAGGACAGAATTCCTCCACAAATCCAATTGTACGAGGCGACCAAGGCTTCCAACTTTGTAAGAATTCCCACCTGGTGGTCCAAAGGAGATTACACTTTATTTACTTTTTCTGTATTTAATCATTCAAATACGAATATTGTAAGAATTATAAGCTTTTAATCTATGATTACTTTTATTTCTTGCTGTGTTTTCGGTACCATGAGAGGCTAAGCACTTAAAGTGCTGGCCTAGTTATGTAGTTACTCTATGTTAGGATGTTTGTTTCCCTGTTAGATATGGTTTCGTTAATATTTCTTGTCTATCGTTGTAAACCTGGGTTTGGTAGTACGGGTGGTATGGACAGTGCTTTCACCTTATTAGTATCATGTCAATTTTTATGTGGGATCCATCGGGTAATAGGGATGGATCTATGACAACATCCCTAGTGTAGGCAACACTAACCGGTCTCTTCATTAATCACTTCAATTTACATGAAAAAAAGGCATTGAAACTCTTTCAGAGGGGGTTAACTAGGTTAGCACGTTTTCTCTCTTGATATCTTCAACTCTTTTAATTTTCAGTAATTATTTTATTGTTATTTTAAATTCGTTTCAAAAACCATTTCTAAACGTGACATTTCAAATAGCTCTTGGGACGACTTTAGATTTACCATTCTATACTATCCACGATCAGGTTCTCTTCCCGTTGGTGCGTTGCCAGGTAGATTAAATTTTATAAATTTAAAACTTGATAAATTAATATTTTAAAATAAAATACGCATTAAGTTTTTGGCGCCGTTGCCGGAGAGCTAAAAATTAGAATTAATTTGATTATTTCTTTATTGCTCTTCTTTCCCTAAACTCTATATCTGCAGGAACTATGGCAGGAGTAGACATCGATACTCTCACCATGAAACAATACTTAGCATTGTCACGAGAAAACCAGGCACCGGGCGTGGTTAAACCCGAAATCAGAGGCAATGTCAATTTCGAAATCAAGAGTCAATTCATGCGCGAATTCAGGGAAGACACTTTCTACGGGAACAAAAACGAGGATGCACACGATCACATTGATCGGTTCCTCACCATCGTTGGCTTATTCAATATTCCTGGAGTTTCTAAAGACGCAGTCATGCTTCGAGTTTTTCCCTTTACTCTTATCGGAGCCGTAAAGAGATGGGTGGACAGACTCGCCCCAGGAACTATCAATACTTGGGATCTCCTCAAAAAGGCCTTTATCCAAAGGTATTGCCCACCTTCCATGACCGCAAAATAGCTTGAAGATATTCACAACTTCACGCAAGAAGGAGACGAATCATTATATCAAGCCTGGAAGCGGTATAATGACCTGGTATACAAGTGCCCTACTCATGACATCAATAGTCATCAAAAGGTAAATATCTTTTATAAGGGTTTGAGCACTATGAACCGTCAACTACTTGATTCACAGGGACCAATTCCCGGGATGACACCGGCCCAAGTTCTCACAGCGATTCAGACCATGGCTGACCATTCTCAAAAATGGCACGACGGAAGGACAAGCAAGAATATTGGAAGCAGTAGTAGCGATAATGGACTAGCTGCTTTGGTAAATAAGTTGGACAACCTGCAACGAGACATGAAGAAGCTAAAGGAAAGTGTTAATGCAATCCAGGTTAGATGCCAAATTTGCGAAGGACCTCACCTCGACAAGGAAGTTGAACAAGTTGAAGAGGTCAAATATGGAGAATTTGGACGAATAACGCCTTTTAACAGGAATAATGGAGGAAAGTTTCGTGTAGGATCACCTGGATACTACACTAAGACTGATAACGTCTACCATATGGTGAAAGGAGGCAAAGCTTAGAAGAACTATTGGCTAAGCATCAAGAGGAATCTGCACGAAGAAGTACTAAAATAGAGGTGTGGATTAAGAAGCTTCAAGATAATGCCAAGATTAATACTAGGAACCAAAGCGCCTCGCTCAAGAACTTAGAAACCCAGATCGAACAATTGACTAAGGAAATTCACTCTGATAAAACCCTTAGCTCATCCTCAGGACAAATTAAAACAGTTACTATTGATCAAGAAACATCTGTGCTCAACAAACTCCACGGAGTGTCCTTCATGTCTAAACCTGAAAGTGATACTCCTGAAGTTTTACAACACCAACTGCCACCTAAAGAGTTAAATCCAGGAAGCTTCACACTCCCCTGCACGATCGGTAATTTTAATTTTTATGCCATGGCTGACCTAGGTGCTAGCATTAATGTAATGCCTAGAGTATATTTGAACACTTACATCTTACCAACCTTAAGAAAACAAATATGCTTTGTGAAATGGCAGATATGTCTAAAATGAGACCCTTTGGGATAGTTAAAAACATTTTAGTTAAGATTGATAAATTCTTATTCCCTTCTGATTTCGTAATCATTAAGAACACCCCTTCTGATACTACAATTCTAAGGAGACCCTTTTTGGCTACCATTCATGCGGAAATAGTTGTCTTCGCTAGAAAATTTTCTTTGGGAATTAATGAAGATAGAATAAGTTTTGATATAATGAGAAAAGATCATAATTTTACGAATCCTAGTGAAACAATTTCATGGTTAATTCTGGCCTAAATAATAGACCTCAATCCCCTGCTCAAAGTAATAATCAAAACGATTACGGAGAGTCAGGAAACTGGCACGATAGGTCCCCAAACTTAGGTGATCAAAATCATAAGAAACGGAAAATTAATTTAGACGAGAATGTTCCTAAAGCACACTTTTGTAACCCAATAAAATAGAATATCAAAGAACAAACCAAAATGTGGCCATCCTGTGATCTCGACAAAAAATGTGTGATGGTGGGATAGAAATCTGTGGGGTATCTAAGACTGGGAATTTAAGATTTTGGTACTACAACTACGATAATGAAAGGAGAAATATAAAAGGAAAAGGACTATCCTTCCATGATTTCCTTTTAGCAAAATATGGAAAAAGCCAAACCAATGCTTTAGTTTGGGATAATAGATACGCAGAATGGTGTGATATTAGTCCCTCATCTGAAGTATCTTCTCAGGAATCCAACAACCCTAGACCTAGAGATTATACCTTTATAGAATGGACATTGATCAAGGTTGGGCATACCGACATTAGTGAACCTGTGAAAAAAGCACTATTAAAATTATGGTTAATTGACTGTTTCTAAGATGACTCGGCCATTGTAAATAACCCGACCCATAGAAGCTATGATGATTACAAGTGGGAATTTAATTTAGAAATTGATAAGCTGGCTGATGAGTACGAACTTAGAATATGAAAAAAATGATACATTCTTGATAACATATGGGAATATCGTAACCAAGTGCATAATAATAATTATGGGTGGCACAATCATGAATTCAAAAAAGAAGAGCGTGAGGAAATGGGGATAGAAGACGAAGATTATCATCCACCAGAAGTACAAGTGGAAACTTTCGAGGTTAAGAAATACTCGTTTGAAGGTGGACAAAGTTTTGTCTATGTTTCCAAAGACTTGGATAATGTTACCTCTTGGGCAGAAGAATGGATCAAAATTTAAGGAAATGATCCGAAATGAAGTAGAGAACAACAAAACATAGAATGGTCACGAGTCTAACTTAAAGACTCGTTAATAAACAAAAGTGCTTGTCATGAGACAACCCGTCCTTTGTTTAATGAAATTTCCTTTTTTCATTAGTTGGTTTGCATGTTTCTTACTTTGTTTTGCAGAATCCAGCAGCTAGGAGGCAATTATCGAGACCGGCTCGACTCATAATCATGTGGTAACATTGTTGAATCTATAGTAGTTACGGCGTAACGAATTTAGTTTACACCGTAAGCACTGTAGTTACGACGTAATCCATTTCACGGTTACGTCGTAACGCCTTAAAAACTTAAAAATTTTACCACTTGATTACGACGTAACCTCCCTCTGAAATCTTAAAAATTTATGTTTTAAACATGTCTAAACCTTGTATACATAAATGGACTTTGTGGGTATGTTCTCTGGAAGCCCTCACGAGACTAAACTCGTCCACTTGGGCCACCAAGTGGTTTAAAAGGCTTGTTGCATATGCTAAATGCAACCGTGATTCTTGCGAAAGTGAGATAGGTTTGTATTTCATTTACACTTCATAATTCTTGTAGAAAAATTTTATGCTTTGGTTTGTTTTTGTGATCACAAGGGATAAAGAGCTTGCGGGAAGACAGAGATGATCTAAAAGAACTCCGCCAAATTTCAAATCTCGAAGCAATGCTTAGGGAGTTTCTTGTCTTAATTCTACTCTTTCCTTTTTTTTCATTTCTTTAATGTACAATAAGGACATTGTACAAATCAAGTGGGGGGTGGGAGTAGAATTAGAACTTGACGTATGTTTTGCCTTCTATTTTCTAGTTTTCTTTGAAAATTATGCCAATTTTAAAATTTTTGACAATTTTTTCTTAAATAACTAGAATTAATCTTTGTCGAATGCACATTACCCTTTATCATTACTTGGTGAGATTTAAGCCTAATATTCTGTTTCCATCATATTATTCAAAAATTCACCAAAATATTGAGTGTGCCGGTAGTATTGTAGACTTTAGAACTTGGCATGTACATCATTTCGAGACCTAATTGATTAGCAGGAATAGATAGTTCAAGAAGGCAACACTTAGAAAATCACCCAAATAGCCTATATGTGTGTGTTTATCGACTTGTTACACTGACTTGTCGACCTCCCATGATAAACCCTTTTGTTCCACTCATTATTAGTGCAAGATACCCCTAGATCATCCTTGTTAAACCAATCTATGTTTTCACCCAATGTTATATGTATCGTTACACCATTTCGCCTTAACCTACCCTGTAGTCTATAGTTATCTTTGTGTTGAAATTTTTGGCTACTTAAGTCCATGGTTCGGGGGAATGGAAACGAAAATTTTATGCATTCGTAGAAGACCAATCAGTTATGATCTACAAAGACCCCCCTTATATCATTACTTTTGACATTGTTCATCTCAAGTGGTAGGATGTGCGTATAATATTAAAGGCTGCAAGGGCAATTATTAAAAGATATAAACTCTTGTAGCATTTGCATGTTTTAAAAGAAAGAAAAGAGGGTGCAGCTAAAAACCACCCATGTGCTAAAAGATATAAAGATGGTGCAAATTAAGTAATTATGAAGAATGGAGCTAGTAGCCCATTATTACACCAAGACATCTCAATAAGTATAAAGAATGGAGCTAGTAGCCTATTATTACACCAAGTCATCCCAATACTTATGAAGAATGGAGCTAGTATCCCATTATTGAAGATCAGATTTTCGGACTTAGACGGACAATAGCTAGTTATGACAACCTTAGATTACCTTAGACTATTTGTTTTGTGTTTTTATATTAATAACCATTAAATGTGTATCCCATGTCTATCCTAACCCTTTTATCACCCTTTAAAACTATATTACCCTTGTTGCCTTCAAGAATTATTTAAACCCTAATTCTAACTGGTGCAGATTTGTGTACTTTCCAAGCTTATGATAGAATACATGCTATGACTGTGCAATTGAGAGATCACCCCGAAAATGAAACACTTAGACTAGTGGAGAGTTGAGTGACTTTTTATCCCCTTTTCGTAAGGTGTTCGGCTTTGATTTTTCAGCAATATAGTTTTTAGTTAGATTCAGTTCTTAAAATTATTCTTGAGAAATCTTTTTATGGAATTATTCTAATAGGTTTCACTTGAGGCAAGTTGAAGGTATAAGTGGGGGTTATTTGATAACATCAATATTTAATACTTTTTAGTGGCTTAAATACCCCTATTTTCCTGCAAAATGTTTCTCTAATTACTCGAAAACGAGATATTTTCTATCATTATGTAGTTTTCAGGTGAAATGCGGGAAAATGACAAGAATCATGGGAAAAAGGGCTTAAAGTGTAATTATCTGAAGAATGTTACGGCGCAACACCAAAAATGGTTACACCGTAATATATATTAAGCAAGTACGAAGATCAAGGACAAATTTACGGCGTAACACTATATCTAGTTACGCCGTAAACATGTATTTGGAAGGAAATCTTACCCAAGATAGAGTTACGACGTAACATCCCTAATGGTTACGCCGTAACCATGAAGATCTACAAATATGGAATGACGATCACGTACGTATGGAAATTATTTGAAGGTTACGGCATAACGTAATATATGGTTACGCCGCAACAATTGCTTATTTATGGAATGCCGTGTAAGAAGGTTAAGGCGTAACATACTTATCAGTTACGCCATAACAGGTTCAATACTTATAAATAAAGGTCTCATTCAAGCTATTTCGACATCACTTCCTCCACAACCAATTGGAGAGGCGACAAAGGCTTCCAACCTTTAAAGAATTCCACATGGAGTCCAAGGGAGATCACACTTTATTTACTTTTTGTATTTAATCGTTCAAATACGAATACTGTAAGAATTATGAGCTTTCTATCTATGATTACTTTTATTTCTTGTTGTGTTTTCATTGCCATGAGCGGCTAAGCACTTAAAGTGCTGGCCGAGTTATGTAGTTACTATTGTTATGATGTTTGTTTCCTGTTAGATTATGGCTTCGTTAGATATTCCTTGACTATCGTTTAACCCTGGGTTTTGGTAGTACGGGTGGTCTGGACCTTGCTTGCCCCATTATTAGATTATCATGTCAATATGGGATCCATCGGGTACTAGGGAGGATCTATAACTCCATCCCTAGTGTAGGAACTAACCGGTCTCCGCACTTATCACTCAATATACTTAAAAATCACAGGAACTCTTTCAGAGGGGGTTAATAATCTGTATAGGTTATTAGATAAGTTTTGGGAATAATTGGGATTAATCACTGCAACCTGGATATCCTACCTCCTATACGATTTTGACTGAGTCAGAATCGCGAGAAGTATAGGATAGACTAAATATGCCTATTCAAGTCTATCGACCTTAGAAACCACTAATGAAACCATAGTTTAACATTGCACAGGAAAACGTTTTCATAACAGTAGTAATGAAGTAACTAGGTTAGCACGTTTTCTCTCCTGATATCTCCAACTCTTTTAATTTTTAGTAATTATTTTATTTTTATTTTAAATTCGTTTTAAAATCAATTCAAAAACCATTTCTAAACGTGACATTTCAAATTAAAACTAATTACAACTTAGCTCTTGGGACGACCTCGGATTTACCATTCTATACTACCACGATCAAGTTCTCTGCCTGTTAGTGCGTTGTCAGGTAGATCGAGTTTTATAAATTTAAAACTTGATAAATTAATATTTTAAAATAAAATACGCATCATCCACTTATTTTGAAAAAGTGGAATCCGAATGTGAACTTATTTAAAGAATTTATGGGTAATGTTTCGGTGTGTGTTAAACTTCATGGTGTCCCTGCGACTGCATTTAGTGAGGATAATTTGAGTGCCATTTCTACTAAGCTTGGTACTCCTTTAATGCTTGACTCTTATACATCTAACATGTGCATCTAATCATGTGGTAGGTCAAGCTATGCTAGAGCATTGATTGAGGTTCGGGCTGATGTGGAGTTGAAAGATAATATTGTAGTAGCTATGCCTAAACTTGTTGAGGAGGGGTTTTATACATGTAATGTTCGTGTTGAATATTAGTGGAAACCTCCTAGGTGTGCGTATTGTAAGGTCTTTGGTCATATTCAGGAGGAATGTCCCAAGAATATAGGCTTGGGTGTGGCGAAGAACTTGAAGAAACCTAGCCAGGCTCCTAGAGGTGTTCCGGTTGGTTCGAAGGCGAGATTAAAACCAGTTAAACAAGCTTACAGACTTGTTTCTACAAAGCCTACCGGCAATACTAGTGGAAATAAGAAGAATGATGTGGAGCCTACCAAAAATGTTATTCATTTGACGTGCTTAATTCGGTTGAAAATGATGTGGATTTGGGTACCAATGGGGGGGACTTCAAATTTGGTTAGTAAAGAGCCCAATTCTAGTGGATCCTTGTTCTGGAATGTGGAGACTAGTATTACTAGTACTACTCCTATTGTTGATAAAATTGGGAAGCTTGAAAAACTAATTATTGATGGGAAAGTTACTCTTGTGGATGATGAGGGTGAACCTGTGATAAATATTGATTATCCGATTGATCATGATAGTGAGGATGAAGTTGCATCAGTTGATAATGATACCGCTCGTTCCATGGCTTCAGAGAGGGTTGGTTTTGGTACTAATAGTCTACTGGAACAATGGAGAGACACTTTTAAGAATGGTGATTACGACTATGACCCGTATGATGATGATATGTATGAAGGCGAGGAAATTCCTAACAAGATTCAAGCTATATGCGATAATTTGGATATCAAAGTGCGAGGTCGCAAGAAGAAATAATTTTATTTTTTCATTTGTAGTCTAGTCACTTTGTGTAACTTCTTTACAGAAGTAGTTTGACTATGTAACAGGCAGAGATGTGGGATTGACCCTCATCCATTGTACTTAATTGTTTTTTGGAGTAATAAAATTTACCGGGGAAACCCTTTACCAAAAAAATAATATAGTACCATACGCAGTGACTAGAATAGGCAAAGTTGTATCGTTATACATCGTATGAATTATAAATACCCCTTCATGGCTTCCATGAAAGGCTGAGACTCTTGTATATTTTACACATTTCATTCTATTTTACACTTTACTTTCTCTCACCACTCTCTCTTTACAATATGGCTATCTTATTGTTTGAGTCTCCCCAACCCTTGGATCAATGATTTTTTAGATCGTACAAGTGGTATCACGAGCCTTGGTTTCATTCTTGGGTCAATTGATTTTTTTGTCTCGAGTTTCATATATGACACGTTTTTTTTCTCAAATCTGTCATCTTTTATCAATATTTTTATCACAAAGTTGTCATTTTTTAAATGTGTATGTTATCTAGTCTCAAAATTTGTGTCAAATCCGTCCGGTATGCATCTTTAGTGTCCAACAGTCCAAAATAAGCCATATATTCAGTTTTTCAGGTCTCATATATGTTTCTACTTTTTCAGGCCAAAAAGTTTAATACCTTTTAGTATTATTTTGGAACTAACATAGATCTAAATATGTCTTTTATGTCACTCTTTTGTAGTTCAAAGTGTTAGGCGTTTATGAAAAATGATAAAAGGACAAGAAAGGACGATTTTCTAAAGAAAAAATGCAAAAAGTACAAGCGGTTTGATATATTGAGTCCAACGGTTTGAGTAAGTAAGACATGCGGTTTAATACTATTTCTCAAGGCGGGTTGACAAGCAGGTTAGGCGATTTGATACAGGCGGTTTGATAATAGGTTTGACTGACCCAGCGGTTTAACCACTCACCGAGTCAACTCATGAGTTGACTCCGTATTGACCGAGTCAAACCCAAACTTAATCAAAAAGCAGAAAATGACAAGAAGGATGAACAGATTCATACCACAACCATAACCACAACAACCCAACAACAAATCCAATTCTAATCCTAAATCCCATCTTCATGAAACATGACTTGAAACACAAAATGATAACAATGTAAGATCTCAGATTGTATTGTGTTCGACTCGAATGAATGTCAAGATTTCAAAGATCTTTACAAATAGAACAAATACATTCATCATCGATCTTGACACACAAAACAAATAGAAAACCGACGAACCTACCCGAGACCTTCATTAAGATCCTGAATCCAAGATTATACGTCTGAGCATTGAGTATACTATAAAGACAAGAAGGTTGTTCGGTTGTGGTAGAATCAAATGCATGAGCTGCGTTTTATTTTATGTGGATTCGTTGTTATTGCTAAAAAAATTAGAAAGATTAAAGGCTTTTATTTTGTGTTTGATCATTACGGATAAGAAGGAAAGTACAAAATCATTACTGATTTAGTGAAGAAAGACAAAGGAGTGATGGATGCGTTTGGGTTTTTGAGATAATAGTTGGTTGTTGGCTGACGTGAAAAAGAAAAGGAGGCGTATGTTTTGTGGATATGATTAGGGTTATGCTTACTAATATTAGGGTAAGGGGCTGTTTTTTTAAGTGCATTTGAATATGGGTCAGTGTGGTTATACATCACTTGTTTGGGGCAAATGGTGTACAGGTAAATCATGTTTCTTTTTTCCATTAACATATTGATAAATGACTATTTTGCCAAAGTATCAAAATTGTGCAGAAAAAAACTCACAAAATGCTACTCACAATTTACAAATACGTACACTCCAACAATTACAATGATCAATCAAACATGGAATGAAACACGAATCTAGTTTTTTTATAGATAGAATAAGGATGTTCATGAAGAATACCTAGGTTTAGATGTATGACGTACAAAATTAACCCAAATAAACATCTGATCTAATTACAATTACAAGAAAAGTGGCAATAGTAGTTACGGGAGATGGATTATTATCGTGGGTTACAGAATAGCGGTAGCGGCGACCATTTATTACCATCGTGGAGGCACAGTAACGAGATTGAGGAATTTCGAATGACATCATGGAATCACGGCCACATCCGATGACATGGATGCAATGGCCAATGATTAATGATGGAACTGGAAAAAAACAAAGGTTAAATAAAGATGAAGGATTGAGATATTTGGGTGAAAACACTAAGGACAAACATGTACAAATGAGCCTCTCATTGGAGAGAGGGAGGTTTTTGAGGCCTTTCACTCTTAGAGTCTCATAGCATATGAAGGAAAAAGAAACACCAATTTCTTCTGATTGGGCCCAAATCTGTTAGATACCAACCCAATAAGTCATAAAGAAACAGACCCTAAGTGATTTATATGGTTATTATATGGGCTGGTGATTGATTAACTGATTTCATGGGCCTATTCTTTACTTTTGGTATGGCTAGAGTGAATAGTGGCTAAATGAAATTTTTGGGCTTAGGTGCTAAATACTTATTAATTGGTTAATGGTTATTTGGGGTTTAAAATGACAAAGTGACTATTTTTAAGTGACGAGTCCGGGATTGATCTGTATAAAGAATCATTGGAATTTAAATTTTAATGGCTAGATTTGGTATGAAGTTTTCTAAGTGACTACGGATTTGATTCAGTATCACTTATTTGAGATTGAAGCTAGATTTCACGAAGGCGTGTACTTATTTATCTTAAAGTCGGGGTTGGTTGGATGCGTGACTTTCAATGATAACTTGCTCGGGCTTAAGATTTAGAATGAAGACTTGGATTGTTTAGTTATACTAGAATTTAGGGTGGTTGGTTGAAGACCTGAATAACTATCACTTAAAGGAGTTGCGTTGTAGTACTTAGTGTCACACGCAGAAGACGATGTGGATAATCGCAAGAGGTGATGAAAGTCTAATACTTTGTCTGGTGAGTATAGAGTACTTAGAGATTTGAATGGAGCACAAATTCTCTACACCGTTCTTCCAACATTAGTGCAAGCGTAAGTCACAAGAACGGGAAATTCTACTTCAGTTTCAAGTTTGGTATATCGGGTTTACTCCATCAATGGTCATTTCAAATAGCCTACAAAGGGGTTGGAAAAAAGATAGTCAGAGAGAGTTTAAGAGTAGAGAACTAATCAACAGTTGATTCTCACGGGATAAATTTTAGCTAATTCTATTCTTTGTAACACCCCTAAAATCACTACGTAGCGGAATACCACTTGGGGTGCTACTTCATAGTATAAAGTACAAGTTACAAAAAACGACTCTAAGTGAGACGTTTTGAAAAGTCAACCATTCGATAATTTTTAATAAATATCAGAGTTACAATAGTTCCATTTACAATGTAATAGAAAACATTTTTAAATCGTTTGTCGAATGGTACTCAAATCATAAAGCCTTCAAAAATATTTATATCCGCGCGACTCGAATGCTCCCAATGCTCAGTTAGCAATATAATAACCTGAGAAAATACATGCAAAACGTCAACAATAATGTTGGTGAATTCATAGGTTTGAGTAAAAGCAGTATTGAAATAATTCAAGTAATATTCCAGTAAGAAAAGTAGCGTTAAAACATTTCAAAGTATTATTTCCGAAATCCAAGTAATGATTTAATAACTCAAGTAATATTCAGTAGCGGACTATAAAATTTAAGTAATGAGGCGACAATGAAACATATGCATATGTCAAAACAACTAGTCTTGCACTAAGCTAAAGACACCGAACATTAACATACGTTGTGAGAAGGAGTTGGTGTTGACAGACATCCAAGTGTTCTTCTCTGAGAGTTGGTGCGGCCAAACACCCAAGTGTTTTTCTCTCTTAGAGTTGATGTTGCCAAACACCCAAGTATTATTTAAAATGTAATTGCGTCCGAAATGTAAAACATGCATGTAATCTCCTTTAATGAGTTCATAAGTAACAACCATGTATTGGAAGTCATGTAGTAAGCAAGTAAAAGCTTTAGTAAAAAAATATTCATGTAACGCTTGAGTAGTAGAAATCAATAAGTTTACTTAGTAAAACGAGCATGTATTCTCACCCCGAAAATAGTTTATGAAAACCATCAAAAAAGAAAAGGTGAGGCTATGAACTCACCGAGAAGCAATGAAGTATCGAACGAGAAATTCAACAAGGAGAGAACGGTGACAACGTCTCACCCGCGACCTATAATAATGGTGCGCGTATAAGAATATATTTATAGAAAAATGCATAACATGCATAAGTATGTAAAATATATATATTCTGACATATATGAAATCTTATATCGTAGAATCTATGAGTACGCCAAACTTACTCATTTATACCCACTAAAATGATCCGCCTTAGGTATAACTTCATTTTAACCCATTCCGACTAATATGTAATTTTAATGAAAATTACCCATTTTGACCCATTATAAAGATTAAGACATCTAGATGTGAACGAAAGTGAAAGACTCACTTATTAGTTGCAAATTCAGTTTTAGTTAATATATTTTACGCCTAATCATTTGCTAAAATACTAATTGATTAATCTTAAAAATTTCGCCATGTTGACTTTTTCTTATAAATTTTCTTAAGTCTGACCCGTCCAAAACGACCCGCTAGATTAAGTTTTCAAGACTCGGACTCTAAAGTATTTTGATGTAAAACGACGTTTCAAACAACTTTTTAGTTTTAGCCGAGACCCGAAACCCAACAGAAAATGACCAAAATACCCCTGCAAGTTTATGCAGAAACTTTATTTTTCTAACTAAAATGTAGTATCTAATCCTAAGATTTTTAACCCGTTAACACACGTTTTCAGCCTTAGTTATCCTCATGAAAAGGTAAAACGGCATTTTAAACAACTTTTTACTTTTACCCGAGACTCAAAACTCGACAGAAAATGACGAAAATGCCATTTTTTCGATTTTGCAGCAACTTTTAGTATATACTTTATTTTTCTAACCCCCGGCTTGGCCTAACTTCTTCGGTTTAAATAGTTAATTCATGACGACTTTCGTGTTTCGCCGGAAGGCTAAAACAGACTCGAAACTGGCCGAAATGGTCATTTAAAATTCTGCGCAGCTTACTAAAATACTAAGTGCTGATATAATATATATTTAATTTTCCAAATTTCAATCGGCCATAAAAACTTCGTTTTTAGAAGTTACGGGACGATCCACCTACCGAAACGTTCTTAAAAAGAAGGCCTATCATATTCTTAAATCAAAAATCAGTTTTTACATTTTTATGACACCCAAAACATGCTGCGTAACTTTCTGCAGTAAATTGTCTATTCCGACACTATACCAAATGCCACTTTTACTTCACCAAAACTTCACAACGCGCCTAAACTAACCTATCTCCGACATCTAAACAAATTTCAATCATCCCAATTCATCATTCACTTAATCTGACACATGCACAAGTGGATCCATGGATTCTAAGTATAATTTTATACACATGCATACATAATAGAAATTAATCAATACAAATATATACAGAAAATACTTACAAACAATGGGGAATACAGGAAAGAAGATCAAACAAAAACCCTCCTGGGTTCTCCTATTGAGCCGAACCAACAAACCCCCAAAAACAAAACACCTATTTGATTTTTACTACACCAAATCTTGCATACACACTTAGAATCAACCCCTTGTAACACCAATTGTACTCAATTTGATCAAACCCTTAAAAATAAAAAACTAAGAAAAATCAAGAACTTGTTGCATGTTTGATTTTTGTGTTGGGGATGATAGTAGGATGATAGTAGAAGTGTTTTATGGTGGTAGATGATCTTAGATGATGGTGGATCATGGTGGTGGTGTGGTGTCGAATGGTACAGAGAAGAGAGGGAAAACCAGAAAAACATTACTGTGTGTTTTATTGATGTCAACTTATATAAAAAAAAATAAAAGGGATTGTTTGGGTCGGTTATGTATAAAAAAGAAGGGAGGGGTATTTGGGCTTGATCTCTTATTATTTTTGAGTCCATTACCTATGTTATTTAGTAACTAGTTAGGCCCAATATCGATTTTAATAAAAATGTGCGTTTTAAAAGAAAACATTTTATTTTAACACGGATTCGGCTAAAATGCGGGAAAAATCGAAAAATACTAAAATAGAAATAATTAAGCTTCCGAGGCTAAAATATAAATTATCGATTTCTAAAACGCTAAAACGGAGGATTATCCAAAGCATGACTCACGAATAATTAAAAATAATGATTTTCACCAAATCGGCTAACGAGTAAAACACAAAATTTCCTTCAAGAGTAAAAATAGGAACGGAGTTGAGATTTATTATTGACCGTAAAATACGAGATATTACAGCCTTCCCACCTTAAGGGAGCGCCGTCCTGGTGCTCAATTCGCCTTACACGCCGTTGGTTTGCGACAGTCGATACACATTCGGAAAAATCCATATAACATATTACTGGTCGAAAGAAGTTCAAATAGCCATTTGTACAAAAGTAATGATGATAGCGATTAGAAGAGTAAATGCAATGAATGATTCGTACAGACGTATTACTTGTTTAAAGAGACGTACGCCATGTCGGATACCCATTCGGAAATAATCGAAAGAACAAATTATGAACCGAACGATGTCTAAAGACTCATTCGTATGAAGGTAATAACGATAATGATTAAATGAACGAAGAAAATGAATTATTCGTACAAACGGACTACAAATCGAAAGAAAGTTGTTCGTACGAATGCCATACACTTAAACCCACTCATCTATAAATCGTTATTTACATCCAAAGGCGTCCCAATCCATGTAAATAAGACTTAGAAATTTATGGTTCAGTGATATATAATTTCCTTATTCAAATGAAGAGGCGTCCCAATTCATTTCAATAAGATAATTATAAATTAGCCTACTTAAGCATTGTCACAACAAAACACGAGATTCAAACAATGTTACGATGAGAAGAAGGAGTCTCCTTGGCGGTATGATTCTTCAAAATCATAAGAAGTAACGAGAAGATTAATGAGACGTTAGTCAATCGCGTTCCAAATGTAAGTGCCACAAGGCGACACGGTCCAAAGTGACAAGATAAAGTCATACTCCCATCAACTGGAAAACTTTAAAACGATGAATTACGAAACAACATATGCGATTCAAAAGCATAAGAAGAGTGTTCAAACTCGGAGTCGAATGGTAAAATAACCACTGGGATTGACAAACTATGTCGAATTTCAATATCGTCACAAGAGAATTAAGTAAAGCCATGAAAAAGTTCGAAGTTAATCATAAGAGATCGAAAAGAAAGTAGCCTAAATATATAGGTATCCTTATATAATGCCAGTATCAATGCTCAAGGGAGTAAATGAGAAATCAGGAAGTACGCGATAATCAGAGTGGTCAATATTTATATAACTGACCGATATAAGGTAAAAGTAAGACGTCATAAGATAGACGTAAGAGGGCGAAACCATAGCCAAGTGTTAAATACTCATCATCCATGTATTAGTAGTAGAAATGCAAAGAAAGCTTATAAGGGATCAAAGAGCATACGCGCGAGGATATCAGATAACGGTGAAAGACTCTTAAAATTTTTGAAAAACAGTTATAGTTCAGGTTTTGAAAACGACCTAGTTCTCTATAACCAATGCTCTGATACCAATCTGTAACACCCCCAAAATCACTACGCAGCAGAATACCACTTAGGGTGCTACTTCATAGTATAAAGTACAAGTTATAGAAAACGACTCTAAGTGAGACATTTTGAAAAGTCAACCATTCGATAAATTTTAATAAATATCAGAGTTACAATAGTTCCATTTGCAATGCAATAGAAAACATTTTTAAATCGTTTGCCGAATGGTACTCAAATCATAAAGCCTTCAAAAATATTTATATCCGCGCGACTCGAATGTTCCCAATGCTCAGCTAGCAATATAATAACCTGAGAAAATACATGCAAAACGTCAACAATAATGTTGGTGAATTCATAGGTGTAAGTAAAAGCAGTATTGAAATAATTCAAGTAATATTCCAGTAAGAAAAGTAGCGTTAAAACATTTCAAAGTATTATTTCCGAAATCTAAGTAATGATTTAATAACTCAAGTAATATTCAGTAGTAGACCGCCCACAATTTAAGCTAATGAGCGACTCAATGAAACATATTCATATGTCAACAACAACAGTATTGAGCACTTAGCTAAGACATCGATCATTAAACCAGATGTTGTGAGCAAGGAGTAGGTGTTGACAGACATCCATAGTGTTCTTCTACGAGAGTTGGTGCGGCCCAAAACCAAGTGTTTTTCTCTTATTTACGTTGTTCCGAGGTCCAATCATCACAGGTGAGTTTTCTCTCGTAGAAGTTGATGTTGCTTAAATTCAACCAAGTAGTATTTAATATGTATATTGCGTCTGATTTGTAAAAACCATGCTGTATCTCCTTTAATGAGTGCAGTAAGTAACAACATGTATCACTCACACATGTACTTGGAAGTCATGTCAGTATAACCCATGTAAAAGCTTTAGTAAAAAAAATATTAATGTACCGCTTGAGTAGTAGGAAATCAATAAGTTTACTTAGTAAAACAGCATAATTTACACCCGAAAACAGTTTATGAAAACATTCAATTAAAGAGAATAAGGTGGGGCTATGAATTACCTGAGATGCAAAATGATGAGTATGCAGATCGAGAAGATTCAACACGGAAGAACGGCGACGATGTCTACCGCGACTATTAATATGGTGCGCTGTATAAGGAATATATTTAAAGAAATAATGCATAAATGAATATAGTCTGTAAAAAATTATATTATTTGGACATAGAAAGAAATCTTATATCGTAGGTAATCCAAGAGTGATGCCAACTTACTTTATTTTATACCCACTAACATGATTCCGGCCTTTAGGTTTAACTTCATTTTAAACCATTCCGTCTAATATGTAAATTATATTAAAATTAAACCCATTTTGACCATATAATGCATTAAGGACTTCTAGATAGCGAAAGCAATAGTGTAACATGACTCATTATTAGTTGCAATTCTATGTTTAGTTTTTATACTTTTACGCCTAATCAATTGCTAAATACTTGATTGATTTAATCTTATAATTCTTTCGCCATGATTGACTTGTTATTATTATTTTACTTAAGTCTGGCTCCGTCTAAAAAGTTGACCGCTCTAGATTAAGTTTGCCAAGACATTCGACTCTAATGTATTTTGATGTATAACACGACGATTAAGAGAAGTTTTTAGTTTTAGCCGAGACCCTGATACCCTATCAGAAAATTGATCAAATACCCCTGCAGGTTTCTGCAGTAATCTGTATTTTTCGTATTCATGTAATGTAGTATCTATCCTAAGTCGTTTTCATCCGTTAACATTACGTTTTCACGCTCTGTGTTTATAAACACGAGAAATGTTATAACGCATTTTTAAACAACTTATTAGTTTTTCCCGAGACTCAACAACTAGGCTCTTATAATAACGAAAAAGCCCTGTTTCGATTATGCTCAGCAACCTTTTTGTTATTCTTTATTTTTTCTAAACACGGCTTGGCCCTACTTCTCATCGGTTTAAATAGATTAATTCCATGTCAGGACTTTTGTTTTCGCCGGAAGGCTAAAACAGTACTCGAATATGGCCGAAATGGTCATTTATTAATTTCGGCAAGCTACTAAAATACTAAGTGCTGCTATAATTATATTATTTAATTTTCCAACATTTCAAACTCGGCCATAAAAATTCGTTCTAGTTGTTACGCGATTCCACCTACCGAAACGTTAATATAAAAAAGAAGGCCTATCTTATTTTTAACTCAAACAAATCAGTTTTTACATTTTTACGGACACCCTAAACATGTGCGTAACTTTCTTGCAGTAAAATTGTCTCATTCAGACACTGATACCAACGCCACTTTTATTCACCCAGACTTTTCCACAACGCGCCTAATCTAACATATCTTCAGACTTCATAACAATTGATCTCTACATTCTCCAATTCATCAGTATTACTTATCTGACATCATGCACAGTCGGATCTTTGGATTTCTAAGTATAATTTTATAATCATGCATATATATTAGAAATTAATCAATACAATATGTAAAGAAATACTTACAAACAATGGAATAGATTGTGAAGTTCGCAACACAAAGCCTTTGGGTTCTCCTTTGAGCCGAACCAACACTATCACACCCAAAAACACAAAAATACCTATTTGATTTTTAATACACTCCAAATCTTGCATAAACACTTTGATATCAACCTTGTATACCATTGTATCTCAAAATTTTATCACAAACACTTAAAAATCATAGACTTGTTTCTTGCCTTTGATTTGTGTTGGGGATTGATTGTAGAAGTGTTTTCTGGTGGTTAGTATGATCTTGGTATGATGTGGAGCAAAGTTGGTGGTCGTGGTGTCGAATGTACAGAGATAAGAGGGGGAAAGCCCAGAAAAATCATTTCTGTGTGCTACAAATATGGGATTGTTTGGTTGGTTCTGCTATTATACATATTAGAAGGGAGGGTATTTGGGTCTTGATCTTTTTTTATTTTGAATGTCTCATTACATAATATTATTTAGGAACTAGTTAGGCCCTTTACGCGTTTTAAATTAAAAAGGTGCGTTTTAAAGGAAAACATTTTATTTTAACACGGATTCGGTTAAAACGCGGGAAAAATTGAAAAATACTAAAATATAAATAATTAAGCTTCCGATGCTAAAATATGAAATTATCGATTTCTCAAACGCTAAAATGGATGATTATCCAAAGCATGACTCGCGAATAATTAAAAATGACGATTTTCACCGAATCGGCTAACGAGTAAAACACGAAATTTCCTTCAAGAGTAAAAATAGGAACGGAGTTGAGATTTATTATTGACCGTAAAATACGAGATGTTACATTCTTCACACAAGATTTCAAGTATATTTGCGTACAAGGTTTTGTTGATTCCGATGCATCGAAACCATCAAGGGGGAAGAAGTATATACACCATAGAGTCCAAGCCTTTCTTTTATGTTTGGCCATGCCGGGAAGACGAATGTCATAACCATAGAGAAATCAGCGCTTTAACTTATGGCTTTTAGGTGCATTATTTTAACCACATGGGGGAAGAGATGTCTTGTTATTTTTAATATGCATTACTTGAGCTTTTAGGGGTAAGAGATGTGAGAAGAATTATTCGAGCGTGAGAAGATACGTTGTTGATCCAGTTAATGTGTCCTCGAACGGTTAATCACTAAGTTTATTATCAAAGAAGCAGTAATATTTGATGTGGTATTCTACTTATTCCGCTATACACTAAATCATTCTAAGCTTGTAAGAAAGCTTTGAAACTTCTCAAGAGAGGATTGCTGGTTCGGGGGGAAGCTAATAAAGCTTCTAAATAAAGAATATGCAGCATGAATTAGGGGGAACCTAATTCAGAAGCTTCTCCTTAACCAAGAAGTGTATAGGTTGCCTAGTTCATGTCTATTACAATATTTCTCCTATAAGGTACTACAAAGATGATTCATGTTGGAGTGCAGACTTGAAGTCAAAGACCAAGAAGACATCATCAGCATTGGAAGCTTCATGGAAGTTCTTGTTCTTATTCAATATGTACTTGTTAGGAAATATATTGTAAGTAATTCCGTATATCGTCCCATGGGAGAAGATTGTTAGGAATTCATTTTATGTGACGACATTACGGAATTATCATAGTTTAATATAGTACCATACGCGGGGACTAGAATAGGCAAAGTTGTATAGTTATACATCGTATGGACTATAAATACCCCTTCATGGCTTCCATATAGGGGTGAGACTCTTGTATATTTTACACATTCCATTCTATTTTACACTTTAATTTCTCTCACTACTCTTTCTCTCTCTATACAATATGGTTATCTTATTGTTTGAGTCTCCCCGACCCCCGGATCAATGATTTTTTTAGATCTTACAACTTCAAGTCCTACATGGATCAATGGTTGATGTATCTTCAAAGAAGACTCACGTAGTTGGACGAAAACGAATACAAATCGATTTTACTCAAGTTTCACAAATTTCATTACGACGTCGCATGAATATTCGAACTCTTGCAAAATCAATAGATGTTCCAAAATCGGTCATGCATAGAAGAATCAAAGAAGGGGAACTTCGACCACATACGAATGCAGTCAAACCACATTTGTCCAATGAAAATAAAAAGGCGAGGTTACGTTTTTGTTTGTCTATGGTTATGCCATCTTTTCTAAGTGCTAGTCCTACATTTAAGGATGTGTACAACATCATCCACATTGATCAAAAGCGATTTTACAAGTCCAGACCAACAAAACGTTACTACCTTGTTTCGAGCGAAGATGACCCGTTAAGGACATATAAATCAAAAAAGTTTATAACAAAAGTAATGTTTCTAGCCGCGGTTGCACGACCAAGATATGATTCATTAGGTAATGAAACTTTTTCGAGAAAGATTGGTATATTCCCGCTCACAACCTTAGAGCCGGCAAAGCGTTCAAGTAAGAATCGTCTTACGGGAACATTAGAGACAAAACCAATCTTATCGGTAACTAAAGAGGTTACAAGGTCATGATTGATACAAAAGGTACTAGCGGCTATTAGACCGACGTGGCCACAAGGTCATATGGGTCCGATTTTTATTCAACAAGACAATGCAAAGCCTGTAACATCTCGTATTTTACGGTCAATATTTTAACCGAGCCTTAATTCTATTTTCTAATTTTTTTTATGGAATTTATTTTTATTATTTTTAGTCGATTTAGTAAAAATCTTTGTGTTAGCTATCTACGAGCCGAGCTTTAGAATTTATCCGTTTAAGCGTTTAAGAAATTAAAATTTTCATATTTTAACTCCGGAAGCTTAATTATTTTTATTCTAGTATTTTTCGATTTTTCCCGCATTTTTGCCGAAACCGTGTCAAAATCGTATTTTTACACTTTATAACATTTTAATTAAATGTTTTAACACAAAATAATGTGGTGCAAATTTGTAAAAAAAAATAGGAAACATAGGCCCAAGCCATATAGTGGCCGGTTACCCAAGCTCAAACAAACACCCTTTTTGTTGTAAAACTTTGAGATATAAGATGGGAAAGACTAATTGTGTTAACATTTAAAACACACACACACATATTTCTCTCTTTATCAAAAATTCCAGATCCATCCTCCCTTACCCACCATGGTCGGCCACCATGAGCCATCACACAACCACCACTAAAAAATGTTACTACTACTTCAAAAACATCATTTCTAGCCTCCTTATACTCTTAGGTGCAATCCTTGCTACACAAGAATCACTCAAATAACAACATCAAGAAGCTTAATAATATTAGCCCACACATCATCTAGGTTTTATAATTTAATTAGGTGTAGAGGTCGTGGGTTCTTTCTCAATGTTGTTGTTCTTGATCATTTATCATCCTTTTGTAAGAAACTCATCTTTCCTTTGATTCTAATTGCATGCATTTGAATCTTATTTTCTCTTAATTTTTGTGATGGGTTTTTTGAGATTGATGATTTGTAATGTTCATGCATGATTTGTGATGAATGGTGTGGCATTATACTTAGGTTAGGGTGTTCAGAAACTTGATTAGATTGGATTTTTGAAAGTGGTTTAAGTGGTATTTTGGGACAGCAGGTTATTGGTGTGTTTTCGAAATATTTTTGGCTTAAGGTCTATGATTTTATGAATTTTTTGGGTAGAACAACATACAAGGTGTATGTGGTGCTTTGAATGGAACCGTAAGTCCTCCGGATGACCAAGTTACGGCCGAATGAGTGAAACTAGTCCAAATGGGTGACTTGCAAATAGTTTGTGTGTTAATGGAATATTTTTGGCTTAGATCCTACTGTATCTTTACGTAAATGGATGGGTTATAATCTCAGGTCCATATGGTGAATTGGATGGAGTCGTATCTCCTCCGGATGAGTTAGTTACGCCCAAATTAGTGAAACTAGTCAAAATCGGTCATTGAATCTAGTTATGCAGATAGTTTGTGATATAACGAAATAATTTTGGCTTAAAGCCTACTGGTTATTTACATAAATGATTAGTTAAATATCTCAGGTCCTAGTGGTGAGTTGTATGGAACTCCAACTCTTCCGGATGGTCGAGATACGACCAAAACCGTAGAAACAAACTTAGTGTGTACTCAGAATTTGTAATACAGATAGTTAGACTTGTAACGAATTTTATTTGACTTGGAGGCTACTGGGTTTTTACATGGGTGAAGAGTAAAACATATGAGGACCATGTGGTTCTTCGGATAGAACCGTAACTATTCCGGATGAATGAGTTACGATCAAAATGGTGAAACTAACTAGAAATTGTGCCTAGATTTTCAAACCAATATATCTTAAAAATTATGAACCTAGGTACTATTTTTCTAAAACGAAAAGTTGTATATAATTGATAGACTTAAAACTTGAGCACTTTTGAATGAGGTTTCTAACGTAATTACGGATGTGAGATATTATCAAAACGATAAAGAAGATTTTTTTTTTTTCAAACTCAATTGTGTACTTAGGGGTAAAATG
Organism: Tanacetum coccineum; assembly: GCA_026074375.1. Lineage (NCBI taxonomy): Eukaryota > Viridiplantae > Streptophyta > Magnoliopsida > Asterales > Asteraceae > Tanacetum > Tanacetum coccineum. Next base: position 50,287 of record BQNB010010703.1, read on the forward strand.
TCATTTCACTTAGGTTTATGATAACATAGAGTATTTGGTTGAAACATCGGTAAAATAGGTATCATTAAGTTGTAGAGGCGAAAACCCGTTCGTATTAATTATCTTACGTATTTTGATATATAGGTCCATTAAGTCGGCATAAGTGCAGAATTTTATAAAGACGTATGGTTTTAAAAAGAGCTAATTAACGTAAATGAAATTGTAAACTAGATGATTAAGGCCTAAAAGAGGATGTCACTTGAAGGTGGATTATATCAGGTCCTAAAGGGATGTTTGGATAAATCTCAGTTGGTTAAAGGTAATTAGAATGCCATATCATGATCACGATTTCTTCATTGTATCTTTTGGTTGTTTTCATCGTGTGCATTTCATTTCTTTATACTAAGTCACCATTCTTTCTAGGTGATACTTAGGTGACCGTGGTTTTACGCCATCCTTGATCTAACTTCAGTACTTACTCCTTCATTGCTTCTCGGTGAGTTCATAGCCCCACCTTTTCTCTTTTAATGGTTTTTCATAAACTGTTTTCGGGGTGAGAATACATGCTCGTTTTACTAAGTAAACTTATTGATTTCTACTACTTAAGCGTTATGTGACTATCTTTACAAAAGCTTTTACTTGCTTACTACATGACTTCTAAAACATGTGTAACACATGGCTATTTTCTTATGAACTGTTTTAAAGCTTGATTTGTTTACTACAAGATTTGAGATCATTGAATTCCTATATATGAAAACCGTGAGTTTTGAACATATTATTTGTTTTACTATTGGACACAAGTATTTTAAATTGTATGCTATCTAGATTATTGCTTGGATATTATTGCCTAAGTTATCGCATTGCCATTTAAGTCCCCGATGCAATAAAATAGAATTTACACATTGTATGTGTTACAATGTCTTTTGATGAACTATACTTGTGTTCTACTTTTATTCTTATAAACTCTATGGATTCACTCAACATTATTGTTAACTTTTTAAGCATGTTTTATCTCAGGTGTTTATGCTTATGCTTGCTTACTTGCATGGATGGGAGTGATGCGCGGATATCAAACTTTCAAGACTTTGTTATTATTTACATTCGATGAAAATTTTTACCTAAATTTTCTGAGTCGTGTTTTTAAAATATTGTGGGTTGGCTATAAAAATATATGATGTCTAACTCTGATGTTTATTACATTCGAAGTGATATTTTTTTTAAATGTCTCTTTTTGAGGTTGTTTTCTGTAACTGGTGCGTATGGACTATGAAGTAGACACCCCATAGTTATTGTTCTGACGCGTTCTGATTTTTAGGGGTGTTACAGATTGGTATTTGGCTCAAGTTACTAGCGAACTAGTCCTTTTCATATAACCTGGACGTAGTGGTTTTACGAAAATTTTAAGAGTCTTTCACCGTTGTCCGATATCCGCGCGCGCATGCTCCCTGATCCTTATAAGCTCTCTTTTGCATCTCTACTACTATTACATGGATAATGAATATTTAACACTTGGTTATGATTTCGCTCTCTTACGTCTATCTTATGACGTCTTACTATTTACCTTATATCGTCAGTTGTATAGATATTGACCACCCCAAATTTTTTTTTATTCTTCGGGTTATTTTTCCTAATTTTCATTTTACCCCCTCGGGCATCGATATTGGTATTACATAAGGATACTCACATATATGAGCTACTTTCCTTTCAGAACTCCTTACATTCACTTCAGGATTACCGATACTTACTCTATATAAAGGTAATTATATAAGTGTTGACTTAATTTTTTTAACTCACGCTTGTCTACTTTGTAGAGTTGCCCTATATTTTTATATTAACGGTTGTCCATATGAAGCTGAAGCTCTTACTAAGAGTTGGGAGGGAAGTTTTTTAAACACAATTGGTCTTCTAAGCTTATTTACGACATTGTATGTGACACTATGGGTTCGTTTATTTCAAGATATCAAGAGTGATACGATTAACTCTGAACTTTTTAATGGATTTACTTAATTCTCTTTGGATGATATCAAAACTTGACATAGTTTGTCGATCCTATTGGTTATTTTACTATTCGACTCCAAGTATGAGCACCTGCCTCGTACTTGTGAAACGCATACGTCATCACGTGACCTACCGCATAGGAAAATGCCAGCTTATTGAAATACGGCTATTAAATCGTCGCCTTGTATACGCCGCCTTGGAGCATCTACTTTCAGAACATGACTCATTAACGTCTTATCTTTTTTGCCCTTTTCTCCTTGTGATTTTGGAGAGTTATGCTACCAAGAAGACAATTGCTGATGTTCAGCAGCTATCCAATGACTTAACCCAATGTGTGGCCAACATACTCTTTTGCCTAGATGCGGAACACGGTCCGGAATTGAGAATGAATCACGCAATAAAGACTTTGAGACAAAACCATTGCTAATGAAGATCACGTCTTTCGCCAGAATATTATTGGTATCGACACAATCAATGTCCTCTCTCCGAAGGAGAATTTTGACCATTGTAGTTAATGATGATTTATTTCTTTTTATTTGAAGCATTTTATTTAAAAGCTCTTAATGTATTGTTTGCTTTGTGGTACGGGTATATTCACTCCCTTCTCACAAATTATTTGGTTTGTTCTAATTAAATCCATCATTTACCATTGTAACATTCCTTGATAAACATTCCGTAATATGTGCTCGTTTCACCATGGGTATTAACTTAATTTATAAGATTTGATTTCATACGTTATTGCCTCCTATCCTCGTTTTAACTGCCTTGATATTTTAATTCTTGGATATCTGCATCTCTCAACTACTGATTTAATTCACTTATTTGCTATGCGTTAATTTCGCGAATGGACTTCTCTTGTCTTTCATGATTTCTCACCTTCCTTTATTTTAACGTTATTGTAAGGTGATATTCTGACAACTTAATTCTATCCCCCTTTATTATGTTCATAGGATCCTTTGTTTTGACCTTATTATTGCGTAATTATGATTTTTCATACTTATGGGATTCGTAATCCTTTTATGCGTGTATCCTCTATATTTATTCTTTTAATACCGCCTTATTTACAATTGTTCATATATTCTTTACATGCTTTCGTGGAGACGTGACATATTAATATTTTTATGCTCGGATTTTATTTCATTGTTCTGCATATACTCCTCTATTTATTCCTCTGGCATGTTGAGATTATTCTTCTTTTATGAACTACACATCCTTTCGTTGTATTGATTATTGATTGTTAGCTACTCTCTTTTTAGAATATTTAATCCCTCATTTTTAGAATTCCCTGTTTACAAATTAATATACTCGGTTAATATTTTTACATTACCCTCTACTTCTTTTGGAGATTTGTACTTTTTCTTCATTCCTTCGTTCACATTGCTTATTGGCGTAATTGATTATTCTTACTTGACTTATGCATCTTTGATCCTCGGTATTACATATTAATTCTATGTTTTCGCTTGTTTTCTCATCGATACAAATATTCAATTCTTGAATTTTAGGATTTAATAACTGTTGATCGTATCCCAGCACATTGCGTAAGTGAAGCTTTGACTATTATTTTTCAATATTAGTTGCTACTTGTTTAATTGCTTCATTGAACTCTTCGAAACATGTTTAGATGGCTATACAAACTTGTATCGGCCACGGAACCCATTGGAAAGTCCATAGTACCTATCACGTCTCGAACCTGAAGGAACATTTATCTAATAAAACCTTGTCGTTCCACTAGACGTATTTCAACTCGACAACAAGCTACAGATTATCATTCATTGGAATTCATGACAAAGACCGGAGTTTACAGGTAAACACGAAGATCATGTCAAGAGCAAGTATCCTCATCTCTTTACAAGTAAACCGACGACGAATAAGGCGAATTAAGCACCGGGACGACGCTCATTTAAGGAGGGAAGGATGTAACAATTCGGATTTAAGGTCAGCATTTAACCCAAGCCATATTTTATTTTATTTTCCTTTAATTTGGAAGTTATTATTTTTGGTTTTTAGCCGATTTAGTAAAAATCATCGTTTTTAGCTATTTGTGAGCCGTGCTTAGGATATTTATCCGTTAAGCGTTTTTAAAAGTTGAAAATTTCATATTTTTGCTTCGGGAGCCTAATTATTTTATTTTTAGTACTTTATGACTTTTCTCGAGCTTTTTTTCTGAAACAGTGTCAAACTAGTATTTTTACGCTTTATAACATTTTAGCTAAGTGTTTTAACACAAAATAATATAGTTATAAATTCAAATTAAAATTCATGAAGATGGCCAAAGCCATAGTTTACAAAATTTAGTCTGTCTCTCCCTTTTTCCGCCTTCCCGTGTTCACGTGGACACACAAAACCCCTCACAATTCACACCAAATATCTCCATTAAATTCTAAGCTTCCTGCTTTCATACCAAATTAATCTCTACCATTATTCATAAAGTGAAATCAACATGCAAGACTTTTCAAGATTCTTGGCTTTTGAAGTTTTTTTTGATTAATTTCGATTGAAGATAAAAATTAGGATTTTTGGGAAAATCTTATGGGGATTATCTTGTTAAGGTATTGGGAGTATTATAAACATCAAGGGAAGTTTTGATTTTGGTTTTTGCTTGTGGTTCGATCTAGGCCGAACCCTAAGGGGGTGTTTGGTTTGTTGTTTTCTTCAATTAATTATTGCTACGTAAGCCTCAATCTCTTGCTTAATTGTTATTTTTATTTCATGGGTTTATTTAATTTGTTTGATTTTTGTAAAATAGGATGCATGCATGTTATTGGATGATTCTGAAAGTGATATGACGATAGATTGTAGCTTAGGATGGTTATAAATTAGGTTAGATTAGATTCTGGAAGCGGATTGGGATTGATAATTTTAGGACAGCAGGTTGTTGGTGTGATGCCGAATAATTTTTGGCTTAAGGTCTGTGATTTTATGACTTTGTTGGGTAGAGCAACATACAAGGTGTATGTGGTGCCTTGTATTGAGCCATAACTCCTCCGGATGACCAAGATATGATCAAATTAGTGAAACTAATTTTATCGGCACTTAGGAAATTTAGTGCAGATAGTTTGACATATTATGGAATATTTTTGACTTAAAGTCTATTGTATCTTTACATAAATGAATAAATTATAATCTCAGGTCCATATGGTGAATTGGATGGAGTCGTATCTCCTCCGGATGAGTTAGTTACGCCCAAATAAGTGAAACTAGTCAAAATGGGTCATTGAATCTAGTTATGCAGATAGTTTGTCATATAATGGAATAATTTTCGCTTAAAGTGAAGAAACATGTAATCTAATGATCTACCAAGAACAAGAGAGAGAGATGTGGGTTGTGATGTTTAGTGAGAGAAAGTA
>BQNB010010703.1:57200-81593 GCA_026074375.1 Tanacetum coccineum
TTTCCCTTGACTCTTTCAAGCATTTGGTCCATAAACGGTAACGGGAAATGATCTTTACGAGTGGCATCATTTAACTTTCGGTAGTCAATGCATACACGTCATCTCGTAACTAATTGAGTAGGTATCCACTCATTATCTTCATTTTCAATTACGGTTATACAGCCATTCTTAGGCACACAATGAACGGGGCTAACCCATGGGCTATCAGAGATAGGGTAAATCAATAATCAAGGAGTTTGATAACTTCCTTTTTGATAACCTCATGAATTATTAGGTTAACCCATCTTTGATGTTGAATTGCCGGTTTAGAGTCATCCTTCATTAATATTTTGTGAGTACAAAATTGAGGGTCAATGCCCTTAATATAGGAGATTTTCCAAGCGATGGCACGCTTGTGTGACTTTAAAACCTTTAGAAGTTGGACCTTTTCATCTTCTTTTATGTTTTTAGCAATTATGACGGGTAGTTTATCAGTACCCTCCAAAAATGCATACTCAATAGTAGAAGGTAAATCCTTGAGCTCAAGCTCCGGAGGATCATCAATAGAAGATTTTACGATTTTAAGTTCGTCAACATGAAGTTCTTTCGGAGGGAGAAGATATAATGGATCATCGTTTAATAACTTCTCGAGTAGAAGAAGGTCTCACTCCGGATCAAAGTCATCATCATCAATTCCTAGTGGAATTGAATCATTTGTAAGACAAGCTTCGATTTCTTCCAAAATGAAGTCACCTTCCTCAAAAGGTGTGAGAGAGGGGGAAGAAGTAGAAAGGATAGGATCTAAAGACGGAGTGGGATTGCCACTCGTAGAACTATCCGAAAATCCGAGCACTTCTTGAGCATACTCCTCACAAGCTACGTCGATGACATCGATTCGATTAATCGACACAGCATCATTGTAGGAGTATCTCAAAGTTTGACCAACTTTAAAGGTTATGGCTTCATCATCAACTCGAAGAGTTAATTCTTCACCATAAACATCAATCAAAGCACGTGCCGTCCTCAAAAAGGGTCTCCCGAGAATTAAGGGAACCCGAGGATCGACAACATAATCAACGACTACGAAGTCGGCCGGAAAATGGAACTTTCCTACTTTTACAAAGACATCTTCGGCAATACCGGATGGACTAGTAGTCGATCGGTCTGCAAGTTCAAGAATCATTTGAGTAGGAGTAAGTTCGGGGAGTGAGAGCTTCTTCCATATGGAAAGAGGCATCAAGTTGATGCTTGCACCAAGATCGGCCAAGGCTAAGCATTCAACTAACTCTGGAAAATCACATGGAATAAGAAACTTGCTGGGGTCTCCAAGTTTTTCGGGCAACTTTTTTAGGATAACCGCCGAACAATTCTCATTCATCGGTGTTTTGGCTAAGTCAAAAAAAAATTCTTTGTTATTAAGGAGGCTTTTAAACATTGAAGCAAATTTTGGCATATGTAGAAGAGCATCCGCGAAACTGAGCTCGAAATGTAATTCCCTAAAGATTTCAACAAATTTCAAAGCTAGATTATCATCTTTTTCACGGAGCTTCTGTTTGTTAGCTCTTGAAGGATAAGGTATAGACGGTTTAGGCTTAGGAGCAACAACGGGCTCATCAATTGGAGCTTGAATTTGGACTACCGAAGGTTGGATGTTTTTGGTACTCGGTTGCACCATATCCTTTGTCACCTCGGGTTCCCGTTCCACCACCTTGGGAAGAGGTGGAATTGGAGGTCCATCATAAGAAATACCACTTCGGGTGGTGATTGCTTTCAAGTCACCTCTCGGGTTAGCAACGGTGTTGCTAGGAAGTGAACCCGAACCCGAAGAAGAAGCGGCATTCATTTGAAAAAACTGCTCATCATGTTCTTAATATCATTCGTTAACTCATTCCATAACTCATTCTCGAACGCATTGTTCTACCTACTCAACGTAGTATCCATATCTTTCTTTAATTCCGTCATCATATTGCTTATTTGATTTTGCATTACTCTCATATTAATGTCATTTGTCTTCATGTAGTTCGAGAGATCGTTTGAAGGTCCAACTTGAGGCAGAGCTTGATAATTCTGGTTACCTTGATTGAAATTATTTCCTCGATTTTGATTATACCCTTGATTGTACCAGGTTTGATTATTTTGTACATTCGGTTGAGCAAAACCCGGTGGTCGAATTTGGTTAGCTACACTTTGAGGATGGTATCTGGTATTTCCCTGATTATAGTTTACTGCGGCTGTTGAAACATATCCTTGAATATTATCTCGATATTCCAAAAAAACGTTGCCATTGGTGGCAAGACATTGGTGGTAAGGATGCGGGCCACCACAAGTAACACAAATTTCCTCAACCGCTTTCACGAAAGCTGGAGGAGAAGATTTCTGAAGAAGCATAGCCTTAACAGCGTCAGTAAGAGTGGCAATCTCAGATGGACATGCCGTGGTAGAAGAAGAAGTATTAGCACTTATGTAAAACCCCGTATTTAAGGTCACTACTTATTCTAAATTTCTAACTATTCTCTAAATCTTAAATAATTCATTTTGTTAATTCAGTCGGTTTTTATTAAAATCGTCATTAAATTCTTTTGCGAATTTGATATTTTATTTTAATTGTTACCGATCGAGAAATCAACGAATTCCGTATTTTTAATTGTGAAAATTATTAAATTTTTATTTAATATATATTTATTTATTTATTTATTAATTTTCTTATTTTATTCGTGTCAGGCCGAACCGAAATTAAAATTTTGTTTTTATAAAAATTAGCGAGTCGGGTTTAAAATTTTAGGATCGAGATTTAATTGATGTAGCGTTTAACAAAAATGGGCGAAGCCCATTCCCTTTTCTTTGTAATTTTTCGGAAAAGCCCAAAGCCCAAACAATAACCCATATTTTTTTTATAACAACAAGCCCACATTTATTTTTATAAACTTTCCTTTCTTTTAAAAACTCAAGCCCAAAACCCATACTTATTTTTATACAAACCGAAAACACACACACACTTCCTATTTTTTTTCTCTACAACGATCAAAAACTTCTCTGTCTCTTTTGTTATGTTCTTCTGTTCGAGTAAACACCAACAATAACCAAAAATTGAACCTTCAAATCTTCATCAAAAATTCTTAATCATATACCAAATTGCTCATATAATACCTTTAATCTTTCCATCAAAAAAATTAAACATGCAAGAAAAATTTTGAAAATCTTTTATTATTCAAGATTGGTGATTTAGGTGAATTAAGGTGTTAGATATTAGTAAGGGTTGATCAAGAAAGTTATATTCAAGATTCGGGTGAACAAAAGGTGATTTTTGGTTCGTTTTGTGTCTCCTTGTGGTTCGGTCAAGGGTATAAACCCCCAAGGGTTTATTTTTTTATCTTTCTTCTAATTGATTGTATTGTAAGTATTTTTCTAACCTTTTTGTTTTGATCATTATTGTATATATGCATGCATGCTTGAATCAATAGTTAGGAATCTATGGAATTGATGAGTTTTGATCTTAGAAGGTTTGAGAATGATTTCATAGGTTTAGTATGAGTTATAGGTTAGTCTAAGCATATTGAAAGTGTTTGTGGGGTAACATAATGATGTATTGAAACGGTTTTATAACCCTTAATTAGGGCAAAAAGTTTGGACTAAAAATCAGCGGGTTTAGCATGTTGAGAACCAAGATTTTAGTGTCTAGAATGATAGAGGTCGTTCCAATGATCGTTTTGTATAAATTAGAGCTTCTAACTCTTAAAAACGAAAAAGTTATGGTCGATTCTAGTTAGGAAATGGTTTCGACAATTTTCAGAAAATTGCAGCTTTTATATCCGAATTTGGGTCAACTTTGTGACGTTATAATATTGTTCATGCCAAAAGATTTTCTAGGTTTTCAGGACCCTAAAGTTATCTACTTCGAGTCTACTTTCAAACGAACTAGGCCTCACCGATTTTTAAGATGTAAAAGTTAGTCAAAACCTTTGTACAAGATTAAGTGTTAAAACTGTGTAGGTTGTCCAGAAATTCGATTGTAAAGATGCTGTGAGCAGGCGGGTCAAAACTTAATATTTTTGGGTGAAATTTAAACTGAAGATTGTACATAATATGCTGAGCTACAGTATGTTTTCAGATTTTTCTAAATTTTTTTTTTAACGGACATGCTGTTGCCAGCTTTTGATTAACTTTCAGCAGGCCTGTTATTCGAGTAGTTCGATAAGCTAGAGTTATCGAAAGTAAAATTTACTTAGAGCTTTGGGGCAAGTTGGTAAGTACGTTAAGTATGTTTATGAACCTGTAGAATAAGTATAAGCAAGTGTTGAAGTCATATGGTAGGTCATTAAGCGGTAACTAGTTGCTTGTGAATCGACGAAATTTTCAGAAAATAAGTAACCAATGGTAATAATAAGTGAAGCATGGATTACATGGATTCCTAATGAACAAACTATCATGCATTAATATAATAAGTTGCATATGTATGTATTATATTAATAGGTCTTGGTTGATTTTCTGCGTTTTACTTTTTGTGATTCTCGATTGGGTTGCTTTATCATGGTGAGTCATTAGCCTCGCCTTTATAATTAAATGTTATATTAAACCCCCCGAGGGAGATACATGCTTGCTTGGAAAATTTGAAACACAAGTTATTTTTTTATTACTGGACCCGATTATGTGTTATGTCTTGAGTAGCTATTGCCAAAGTTTCTAAATCTCATGAACGTCAATTGCCTTTATGGGGTGGAGCGCTAGTGCATTTAAATAGATCTAATTGGGTTTGACAAACCTTCGTCCGAGGTTTGAATCGAATTCTTTCTGAGCACCTTTTTAACGACGATTGATTATTAAGAATCGGTTGGATGAGCATATACCTAGTACTGGGGCAATTGTGTTTGATACAAGTTTTGCGTTGTTGTCAAGGTTTCAGTGTCAGAGCTCAATGATATAGTATAGATATTGGCTTGTCCGTACAAACATGTACTTGTTGATTTATGATCTAGTTCTTCCTTAGTGTTTTATCTTTTATATTTATATAAACTAATGGTTTCATCAGCGTTTCGTTGACTTTTTAGCATGTCTTATCTCAGGTAATCAAGGTTAAAGACTTGGAGCACACGAGAAGGAGCTTGCGCTATTTTATTTTGTTAAACTGTTTTAAGTTCCATTCCTCACAAATACATTTAAATTATAGTTGTGGTTTTAAAACTTGTATGTTGGTTTTGGTTATGATCTTGTTAGACAACTTTTGCACTCTGAATTTCTATGAATGGAACTAGATTTTATAACGTCTCTTTTGAGTCGTTCTTTGTAATTTGTGTGTGATTGATGTAACACCCCCAAAATCAGGTAGCAGCGGAATGGTAACAATGGGGTGCTACGTCAAAGTACAACAATCAAGATATAGGAAACGACCATAAATGGACGTTTAAGACAAGATTTCATTCGATGCCATAGCAAAATATCAAGAGTTTATTATTAGACGGTTCCATTTGTTTTAACAGAAGTTTTAACTTTTTCAAGTACATATTTAATTAAACAAAAAGCTTCATAATGCCCAAAAGTTGACTTAAGTTTTTTGAGATATAATAAAGTTGCATTGAATATAGATAATCATCAGAAATCCATCTTCATTGATATCCGCCATGGCTCCCCTCCAATCTTCATACCCTAGGACCTGAAATTACATGCTAAAAGTCAACACAAAGGCTGAGTGAAATCATAGGTTTATCGGTAAAAAGAGTGGACCACAAGATCGAAGTAATAGTAGACTCTGAAACACATTCAGTAGTCCAAAGCGTTTATTATTGCACTAAGCTCATGACCCCGAAGCCTTAACTAGATTTGTGCCCCAATCAGAATATAGGATGCTTGCCAACAACCTAACACCTCTCAATGTTAAATGCACCTTGATCAAACTAGTGACCCAAGGAAAGGTGGGGATTGTCAGTCCCGATAGATCTATCCATAACACTCGCGCTTACTACAATAGCAATTAACGGTTCATGATAAATAGGGACTTTACAGCAATAAGGTAACTTAGGCATTAATAATCAGGTAGTAATCTGGATAGCATACACTTTGTAAACACTTTGAAAACATCTTGATAACACTTGTGTCCAAGTAGTTAAAAACAAGCAATGTAATTTCATTTGTAGAGTTTGTAAAAAATCAAGTAGTAAAAAGGAGGCTATGAACTCACCTCGAGTGAATGGTAATTCACTAAGTATTAACTAATTGAAAATGTCGTCCGCTTATGATCAAATGCAACCTAATCCAATATAAGGTCGTATAATACTAAACACATTTATTATTATAGGTCGTTTAGCCATCAAAACTATCGTTCAGCTATCTAATTAAGAGTTACATGTAGTGGAGTATGAGGATGCTAGGAACTACTTTTAAATCGTAAATCCAAAACTCGTTGATACGGCCACCCGAAGAGGCCTCATTATGAAACTCTCTAGTAATATAGTACTTTGATTAACTAATACCACATATAATTCTATATAGCTACATCACCATCTAATCATTTTAGTGAAATCATATTTATAAAGTAAAAACGTTTATAAGTATACTTTAGTAAAACTGGCGTAACTTTCTCGTTTTAAGTCCGTTTCTTTCGTTTCTTACGTCCACGGGCCTTCGTATTAAGACGAGTTATTCAAAATAAATATATTTTACAAAAATATTCCAACATTTTCAAAATATGAGTTTTCTGATGAATAGTGATTTTTACTGTTCATAACAGTTATATATTTATTTTTATAGATTTAGTTATCGTAAATGTCGTAACTTATTCGTTTTAACTCCGTTTTTAGCGATTCTTTCGAGCACGTTCTCGTAATTAAATGTTCTATTTATTTATGATGTTTTTCCAAAAATAAAGTCCCTGATGAACAGTAACTTTTATAAATTTATTTTTATAAAAGTTATTAACTATCTCAACACTTGTAATCGTCGTATCTCCTTCGTTATAAATCGGTTTTTCGAGTTCTTACCTTTTGAAATCGTCATGGAGATGTACTATTTATTTATACAAAAGATCAAATCCATTGCTTTGGATTTGAACCAAAACATCCCCTTTATAATATTTGGTATTCATATATATCAACTTGTTTTATATACTTTTTCAACTTAATAAAATACCACAAGTTTTCCACAACCCTTTTTATCATATGTCATACATATTATTATGTCTATTACTCTATGATATATTCAACCACATAACACATGAATAAGTGTACAAAATTATAATCACAAGCAAAAATATGTTTTACATGTTTAAAAACATTCTAATGGTGATTTTGCCATATAGAACCAATATATGCAAAAAATGAAAAATGTAAAGACATAAAGGGTTTTAGATAACCTTATGGTGATGTAATATGATAACCAACACAATCTAAACCCTTGTTTAGATTATAAACTCAAGCTTGCAAGATATTGAAACCCTAAACCCTAATCTTCTATTTTTCTTGCTTAAACACTGGTAAAGACTTTTTTATCCTCTTTTATCTTTTTCCTTTTCCTCATCTTTTTTTTTTGTTTTTTACCTTCTTTTTTTTTTTTTCGTTTTTTTTTTTTTCTTTTTCTTTTTTTTCTTCTTTTTTGTTTTTTTTTTTTTTCCTTTTTCTTTTTTTTTTTTCTTCTTCTTTTTTTTCTTTTTTCTTTTTTTCATTTTTTTATTTTTCCCTCTTTTTTCTTTTCTTTTTTTTTTTTACTTTTTTTTTTTCCTTTTTTTTTTTTTTTTTTCTTTTTTTTTTCTTTTCTTTTCTTTCTTTTTTTCTCTTATTTTTTTTTTTCCTCTTTACTTTTTTCTTTTCTTTTTTTTTTCCTTTTCTTCTTTTTCTTTTTTTTCAAATCCATAAATCATGTTTACAAGAAAATCCACTTTTAAAATGTTAAACATATCCTAAATGGTGATTTAGTTATATAGAACAGGTAAACACATAAAAGTGATAAAAGTAAAGACATAAAGGTTTATATATAACCTTAATGAGATGTAGTGTGATGAACCAAAGTATCTAAACCCTTGTTTAGATATAAAACCAAAGCTTGCCCAATATTAACCCTAGTTTTCCAAGTGAGAACCCTAACTTCTCTTTTCTTGATTAATGCTTGAAAATGATTAACCAAGGCTTGCAAACACCTTAGTATATCTTAGAAATGATGTGTGATGGCTTGTATATGTTGAAGAAAATTTTGTATGGATTATGTAAAGGGGGTTTTGTTTGCCGTGGGTAAAAGGGAGAGAAAAATAGGAGAGGGTTTTGATTTTTCTAAAGTGTTAAGTGTTGTATGAGTTACTACTAGCAAGTATACTTCTTATATAATCACAAGGCTAGTCAAAGATGAAATAGAAGTCCAAGACATAGATGAGTAAAATGGGGAAGACCAAATTGGTCAAAGGGAACAAGGCATGGCTAGGTTTAATGAGGTATGTATGTACATGCTCTAGTTAATACTTGAAAAATGTATAAGTTGTAGTTTAGTTTATAAATGTATAACTTGTAATGTATAGGTTTTAGTTAGTTTATTTAATGTACCATGTGACTAACAATGTTTACTTGGATAAAGTTTAATAAAACTTTGGGTATTGGGTATAAACATAGGTATTTGTTGAAAGTTCCGGGTATGCCTATACGTATTTTATTGCGAAACGTAATCACTTTACGCAACCAATAAAAATAAAATATAAAAAGTTGATTATTACTTTCGTAAAAATAATATATTGCTTGCTTGACGAAAACTTTAATTCGTTTGGTGTCCGTTTACGTTAATTGTTGATTTTTAGTTTACGCGATTTTACTATATAATGAGAATTAAAAGTAAACGCGTACGAAATTTTTTTTATCAAAATAGATGACGTCGTAAATGACCTGAAAATACGGAATGTTACAGTTTATGCATTGTAGTTTTCTCTATTTTGTATCTTGTGTTATGATTGATCATTATGTTGCATTCCCGAGTTTCCGCCATTGTTGGAGTGTGACAAATAATCTTGCCACCCGTGGCAATATGGTGGATGGTGCTTGGATTGAGGATCCTAAGGTTGTGAAAAATGAGTTTCTTTCTCATTTTAAAGAAAGGTTTAACAATCCATATGCGTCCCGCCTTACTCTTGACATGGACTTCCCCTACAAGCTGACCATAAAACAAATGCACGATCTGGAACAACCTTTCACGAAAGAGGAAATTAAAAGGGCAGTGTGGGACTGTGGTTTAAATAAATCTCCAAGTCCAGATGGTTTTACTTTTGGTTTTTATCGAAGGTATTGAAGTTTACTTGAAGCTAATGTCGTGGATGCTGCGAATCACTTCTTCAATAATGGTTTTTGCCCTAAAGGAGGAAACTCATCTTTCATCGCCTTGATTCCGAAAACTCAGGGTGCTAAGCTAGTGAAGGATTTTAGACCCATAAGTCTGATTGGTAGTATGTATAAAATCGTAGCCAAAATCTTAGCTAATCGCATAGTGATCGTTATGGGAGACCTCGTTAATGAAGTGAAATATGCCTTTATTGCAAATAGACAAATCTTAGATGGTCCTTTTATTTTGAATGAGATAATTCAGTGGTGTAAAGCTAAGAAGAAACAAACTATGATTTTCAAGGTTGATTTTGAGAAGGCTTTTGATTATGTTCGTTTGGATTTTTTGGATGATGTTTTGAAGAACTTCAGTTTTGGTGTTCGTTGGTGCGATTGGATCTAAAGTTGCTTAGAATCATCAAGGGGTTCGATTCTTGTTAATGGAAGCCCAACATCTGAATTCCAGTTTAACAAAGGTCTCAGAAAGACCTCCCTGCCAAACTAGGAGGATGCAGTTCCTGAGAGGTAAAATTTACCCTTATCCCCGTGCCGTATTTTACTCTTGGGTATGGAAAATCGCCACTTGTCTATTTCATAAAAGTTCAGTGTTGCTTGTCTTTTCAAAGGTCGTGGGGTGGTCTTTATTTAGCAGGATGGTTGGGGGGGGGTAGGTCCCCGCCCCACCCGCCCCTGTTTATGATTGAGGTTGTGGTGCTTTCTAGTCGCGTTCATATTTGGTCGGCATTAGACACTTCGCTGCAATTATCTCACCTTTTTTATGCTGATGATGTGGTCTTTATTGGCCGATGGTGTGATTCGAATATCAACACTATTATTAGTGTGTTAGAATGCTTCTTCCGTGCTTCTGGCTTACGTATCAACCTTCATAAAAGAAAACTTATGGGTATAGTTCGCAACTCATTATATTGGTTGTATGTCTCTTAAAATCCCGTTTACATACCTAGATGTTAAGGTTGGTGTTCGTATGCCGCGTATAAATTCCTGGGACGATATCATCAACAAGATCCTTTGTCGGCTCTCGAAGTGGAAGATGAAGACTTTCTCTATTGGCGGAAGGTTAACTCTACTTAAATCTGTTTTGGGCTCGACTCCCATTTATTATATGTCAATGTTCAAAGCTCCAATACAGGTGTTGAAAAAATGGAATCCATCCGTAGCACTTCTTCAATGAAGTGGATCCTAATGACCAGAAAATGACGTTTGTTAAATGGGATAACGTCCTGGTTTCTAAGGAGAAAGGTGGTCTTGGTGTTTCGAGTTTCTACGTGTTGAACCGTGCTCTTATTTTTAAGTGGGTTTAGCGATTTTGAACTCAAAATTCCTCTCTTTGGTCTAGGGTCATAAAAGTTATTCATGGCGAGGATGGTAAGCTCAGTATTCCATAAAAATCTAGTTTCTCGTCAAACTGGATTGATATTATTTATGATATTCCTCTTCTTTATAACAAAGGGATCGATCTCCTTGGTTCTATTAAGAAAAATTTAGGAAACGAGGAGAACACAATGTTTTGGGAAGATACATGGAAGGGAGAAGTTCCTCTCAAAACATTGTATCCAAGAATTTATGCCCTTGAATCAGATAAAAATATTTCAGTTGCGGCTAACATGCTTGACAGATGGTCTTATAACCTAGAGAGTTTTCTGTTTCATCGGCTAGAAATCTTATAGATGATCAAACCCTTGAGGTGTTGGATCAAAGTTGTCCCGATAAAGGTTAATATTCATGCTTGGAGAGTTAAACTCGATAACCTTCCCACGCGCCTTAATCTTTCTCGTAGAGGTATGGATTTAGACACTATTTTATGCCCAACTTGTAAATTGGTGGTTGAATCTACCCGTCATATCTTCTTCGTATGTTCCATGGTGAAAGATAATTATAAGAAGATCGCTCACTGGTGGGATATTAACATGTTGGTGATGTCTTCTTATCAAGAGTGGTGGTCTTGGTTTATAACTCTTGATGGTATTGGAAGGTGTTTTCTACATTACCTGGTGGTCGGTATGGAATTTTCACAACAATTCTATTTTTGGGCCAAATCTTCAGTCAAAATCTCGTATATTTGATGATATTATGGCTCGTTCTTTTACTTGGTGCAGGTCTAGATGCAAGTCAAACTTTAGTTGGGTAGATTGGTTAAAGAATCCTTCGCTTATCTCTTTGTAATTGCTCGTTTCTAGCTTCTTGCTAGTGTTTTAATAAAATCCGTTGTTTAAAAAAAAGTAAAACTACAAACAACCAAAAAAGAACTACTACAAAGCAACGGGTCCGACTTCCAAGTGATCCGGTGGATGGAACTTTTTATTCCTCTTTTAGAGTTCAAAATCAACGAAAATAGTTGGGCTTAGGGATGAGCATGAGTACCGAAAAAACGGTACGGTACCGGAACCGTACCGGTACCGACCCGTATCGGTACCGGTTCTCTTCCGGTTCATCAGGATGCTGTATTATACTCACATGTAACATTATATGTATCTACATTTTGTCCATAGTCAAGTAAATTTATTAGGGTTTACTATAATACAAGAGTCCCACGCTACGTTCGAGGCGATTTCTACTAAGCTACATTTATGAGTCTAAACAACAATCTTCTAGATTTGTCGGTTTCATAGTGTTACAAGTATCTCTCTCATGCGACCTCGCGAGTTTCCATTTCTTAACAATTTTTCTTTTTTACACGTGTTTCTACCTCTAGAGATTGCGTTCACGATCTATAGAACAGATATCTCTCTAGGTCGACACAGATATTCGATTAAGCTAACTTCCTATTTTGAAGATCTTACCAATCGTTATTCTAGTATCTATCATTTCACAGAGTAAACACGATCTCCGCACACAAACCTTCGCTATATGCTAATTTTTTATGCACTATAAAATACATTATCTCGTTACTCAGTATTATTCAATATAACTATCTAAGACTCAAGCAAGTTAGCTTTCACACATGCTTAACAATAGTTTATCCTACTTCGCGCGCAACTAACAACACTACTTCTGTACAGAATAGATTAATTACTAAAGCAGAACATTACGAGAAGAAAATTCGAAGTCGACAGGAGACTACAGATTACACAAAAGCAATTCATCTTGGCTGTAAGTGGAGACACAGACTAGATAGAAGCGACATAGGGTATTTAGAAGATGTCGACTGACGTACTCGAGCAGGGATATTCTAATAAAACGTCGCTCCCTTACGGATTGCGAGCGTGAAGAGGTCTTAATCTAATCAAAACTAGCCCTAATTCTTAATTCGGTCTCTCTTTCAGTCCTGTCATTTCTTGATAATTAAATACAAACTTACGTCTACTCATAAATATACTATCTTAAACGAGATTACTTATTATATTTTCATATTATTTATCACGCGTTCATGAGTTTCCGATCTATTGCAAAGCGACAAGATCCTTCCTCGCGAAAATCTCGATTACTCTCTTGAGAGACATTATCAGAAACAAAAATTACACACACACACACATTATTCTACACACACACATACAATTTTAACAAATCACAACAATTTATTAATTTAAGGAATAATTACACACACAAAAATTGGTCAGCCAAAAAAAGAAAACACAGAACATAAGGAAACAAATGGGGGTGTTGAGAGCGAGTAGACTTAAAACTGGGGAGAGACAGTCGAGTTAAATTTATATAGGGGCGGACACACACACAACAATAAATGATAGCGTTTAATAAAAACACATATTGGCCGAACACAATTTTCCTTATATCACATTATTCCTTTCTAATTTTTCGAACAAAATCCACCATCCAAACACAATTATACAACAATATTGGAATCTATATATTTCTTCATTTTTAAAGTGTTTCCAGCGATTGAGTAGTAATTCTCACACGATAATACGCATTCATATTATTTATACTATTATAAAAGTTATTAAAATTTTCTTATTACTATTTCTTGCATCTTCATTCTAACTAATTTAACAACTTATTATTATTATTAAGTCAGCACACACACTCGTAATTTAAAAATTACTGTTTATTTAATATAAAAACTAGCACGAAGCCTCGAGTTAACATTTTCTCCAAGGGTCGATTCATGACATTACTAAATAAATGTTCAACCCTCACGCGTTACTTATCTAACACAATCACGCAGGAGCGTGCAGAAGCCCTTCTCTCTCCCACTCCCTCTCTTTTCCTATACACTTCACTTTCCTCATCTCTGACAAATACAACACCCACTCTTCACACAAACTAAGCCCACTTCTACACACACACACATCTACTCTATCACTATTACATTTTATACTCAAGCCACATTATATTCCCATAAACACACTTTCACATTATCTACTTTTCTTATACAGATCAATGTTAATCTATGTAGCGAACCCTTACACTTCAGCCTTCAACCTTTATCTCACTTTCATCTTCTCACATACCCAAACAGCGCGCGAGCGCGTTCACTTAATTTAACACAACAAACAAACAAGACATTATTAACACAACACAAGCAAACCCTCAGTCCCATCTTATATCTCTCTCCTTCACTTATAACTAACAACTGATCGCGTAATCACTTTCTCTCTACATCTCACTTTAACAAACTAAGCCAATACAAACTCTATATATCATTCACTTCAACACTCTATATAAATTCACAAGCAAACCCATTACAGCATATTTACTATCATCCACTATCTTTCTTTATCCAGATAGATACGCAAAGTAGCACAACCCTATCTCCATTCTGCAGCATCACTCTACATACTAAACGAGATAACATTCCGCGATAAAACTTCCGTCTACTCTTTCATCATTGTCATCACCAGAATATAGAGCTCATACACATCAAATCTATCATCCTCTCATCATCTATCTTTCAATACACATATATAAAAGATAAAGTAATAGACATAATATTTGCATATGGTGTGCAACGATACTAGATTTCTTTCTTATAACATGTCTACTTGGTGTTATCAAATACACAGAATTGTTTACTGTGTACTTGAAGTGTTTTTGTCTGTGTTACACGTAAAGTTTGTATCCATAAAAGGTTAGTGAGTCTGTATCGACATAGATATATTAGAATAGTCTAAACATAGGGAGTGACACACATATTTGATGTATTGTTTATCAGTATTCTATATTATATGACATCTGATATAATTGTACGGCTTATATTTATGGATATGGACAAATCTGTGTTCACTGATTGAGAGGATTATGTATTGATATTACTATTAGTACATCTATTTCTAATATAGTTGTATTGTTTGGTGTGGAACTGTTTATAGGGTGGGGATTATAACAGTTAGCGTTGATTGGCACCATTAGTCTGCTTTGTAATTACTACTTTATGGGTTGATGGCCATGGAGTATTGTTTTCATATGTGTAAACATGAGTTCATATATCGTTTTGGTATGTAGAGGTTTTGAGTAAGCGTACTACATATATGAAAAATATATTGTCATATGTATTCTTCAGGTGTGTGTTGGGTAGTCCGCTTTGTGACGTCTGGTTGGATAGGGTAGTTTATTGCCTTAAGCAGTTTTAATTAGATTTACACACTATGTGTTATTATTGTTTTCCTTCTTACTGTGAATTGCATTATATTTGAGTGATGTTATATATTGATAGATTCTGTAGATAGGCAGTTTCTGGTGATGCTGAACCTTCTTTTCAGGTGTACACATAGTGAACTATCTACAGTTATATATGACAGTAGGAGTTTTAGAGAGTTACCTTGCAACTATACATGTGCGAATAAGTACTATAGGTGTAGTGTGGAGGTGGTATAGTGGGGCAACGTAGCGAGAATTGATGAGGTATTTTGAGAGAGAGGATAATTTTTAATCTAATGGATTGACCAACAGTAAAATTCACCAAGATGCAGTATACATGAGATTAAGGATGCTAGTATATCTACGTACTTCGGAAGTTATAGAGCGTCAGTCATTGAGAACCGTAATTGAGTATGAGTGAGTGCAATCCCTCATTGAACATGTATAATTATGTGAAGGAGGGGTCTATTCTCTACATAACCTCAGTGCAGTTAATATCAGAGAGGGTGACATTAATAGACATATAGACTGTCTATGCGAGCACTAAACACTCTTAAATAACAGAAGGAGTTATGTTGATTTGAGGAGGCCTACTCTCAGATGATAGCAAGAGAGTCTATCACTTCTAGGAGTTCTACTGCAAGATCAAGAGGTTCTGTCACTCAGATCTTCTTCAGCAGTAGATAGATTTTGATGATTACTAACTGTGATTATTGTCTCACGTCTCATAAACATCTGATATTAGCTAGTATACATAACTAAAAACGATAGTAGCTCATGAACTAAACTTACTAGTTGCATACAAGTTTATGTCTCACTCTAGCCCACAACAGTTTAGCGTCTATCACTACGAACCCGCGTCACAAAGAGGCTATTCTATATAATTGCCACAAACAGTACTACTAGCCCTATATCGAGAGCAGATTTTTTAGAGTGATACAGTCAGTTCTAAACTATATCAGTGGTCATAAAGCGACTATAAGTCTGTTACATTTCTATTCTTTTCTCACTGAGACTCCAACATAAAGCGTGTGTATATCTATGACTCTGTTCGCAACTCCTACGAGAGTATCGAGAAGCGACAAACTCCTTGAGGCTAATGTCAGCAGTGGACTTTTTAAAGGTCACACTAACACATACAAGATTAAGTCAATAATTCCTTTGAGCCGCGGAGAGACTATCTACATATGGATCATTAATACTAGAGAACTGAAGTAGGAAATACACTTAGACTCCATAGTAAATGTGGGTACAGGAACTTTCTATGCGATAATATAATGGAGTTCTGGGACGTCTAGTTTCATGAGAAGATATACTCCTTCTGCTCTACATCACTATAGGGAGCTCACACTTACTAGGCGAGGCGCGGAACAAACCATTTCAAACTTGTCTATTTGTACTTTAAGTACAGCTTTCTCATGAACACAGTCTCTGTAGTGGTAGACCCTGAGCTACACGTACTTTTATCGTTGATTAACGACGTTGATGATGTCACTGTTATAACAGAACAGTAGAAGTACAACACATAGTAGACACTACAACTCGCTTTTGCCGAAGACTATTAGAGTTGAGTGAGATATACACGTTACTACAAGCTCTACTAGCGCCGCTTCATGTTCACCTGGACAACGCTACTGTGCATAGATCGATCAAGATGTAGAGACAACTAGAGTAGCTATTAAAAAGCAAAAGGTAAGTCACAATACATTTTGAGGATCTTGCGTATCGTTAACCGATTCGTGGGGAATAGACTCAGTATTAGGTGTCAACTAGTGAACAGATCCGAACGAACTGAAACATATATCAGACAAAATACACTAGCCAGCAATGGAATTATACCATCACGTTCGATGATTAGTAGAAGAGCGTCATTAGAGGCTAGTTATCTGCAGGATTCTGTGTCCTACAGGTGCGCAAGCTCTTACATCATGATAACAGATTGCATCTATGACAGAAACAATTTATTTGCACTGAAACCGTCTGACGCTCATCTCGTAGAAACATGATATCAACAGTACATGATCAGACTGTTGATATATCTATAAGTGAATTGCGCTCTAAAGATGGAACTCTAAGTGACACCAATTTACTCGGATCGTGCATTATTATATATCTCTCGTGATTATCGCGTCTATTTGCATCATTATGCGAGATGTAATTCGCTATCATTCAATTAATCAAGAGTATGTTAATTAAAGTTACCATATCATTGACACCTATCGTACTTTCGTATGGACTAGATGTATTTATATACGAAGACCTCATTAGGGTACTCTCTCGGGATCTTCTGCATCGTTATTGACATAGAGCTTCGACTAACATCACAGAGTGAAGATTTTTTCTAGGACATATAGTGCTCTGGATCGCCTCTTCTACTTCTATGATTAGTCTGAAACTAACTAGTTTGAGAGTCAATTCTAAGTCACACCTCATCTTGCGAGCAAACAGGATACTAATCATCACACTGTTCATGCACACTGATTCTATCGATTACTCACTATGAGTGAGAAGTTTAATCTGTATAGATACACTGATGACATTCACGCTCTGTTAGATCAACTCAACTTGCGATCCAGTTGATCCGTCCTTATGCAACTGAAAGTGCGCGTCCTAATTATGCGTAGACTTACTCTGCGAGAGCATCGGCGGTCAGTCTTATACAACACTACCCCCCTAATAGAAGGCATTTTATATAGTGCTGACTAGTGAGACAATTATTCTGTTAGTAAGTAGCGTAGTCTATAGGTGTTTAGCCGCGTAGACTTTACCTACCTCGTGTTCGTATGACGTGTATTAAAGTAGACAATCTACAATCTATCCTCACAGCGCGTAAATCTACGTTCCCTATGAAGGTGTAAAACATTTAGTATTTTCTCTCTTTATACTATTGAGAATAGCTCACTTGCTAGTAGCGTGATAATAATTCTACAAATCACATCGCCGCAGATCCGACCGCGGAGAGGCACAATGCGAGTATAGCATCATATTCAAAAACTATACAATACAATAGTGTTGGTTCTACAATCTCTTTTAGTTCAGTAGTATATACTATAAGAAGCCTTCTAGAACATCAGCATAAGTGACTACTCCACAACTATGATATATCGTTTAGGATACATGCGTATTTCTCAACGAGCGATTAGTTTATCGAATGATTCTCATAGAGAACTAAATACCACTCTATGGATGTTACCACGACTTTCTTTGATACGCATTTCATATAACTCACTATCGAGGAATTCACTCTGCAGAAACAATTCACACAAGACACTCAACAAACAGCTTTGAGCCGAGCTAAACTGTTTACTCGTTTTTCATCTCTATTAGCTATTTTATTCTAATATATCATCCAATGCACACCTTTAGAATAATCCGCGAGAGTAAACTACTTACTTTCTATCTGGACGCAGTTTTTGACGATGGCTAGTAAGTAGTCTTGTCAGACGCTTTATATTATCTAATATTATTTTGTTGAGCAGATAACATCATTTCACATCTTGATTAATTTAATAAAATAAAAAATCAAATCCAAAAATGTGACACAATCCTTTAAAAAAAAAAACTTAATAAAATAATAATGATAAAACGCCATTTAATATAAGTATGAATAACCTTTCCAAAGAGACTGACAAAAAATATACCTAATAACATGTTTACTCAACCACCAGACCCCACAAATATAACACCCTACCAAGAACGATCGCCCTGATCTGTGTAACACAAATTGCATATGTTCGCTCCACCTGTCAAAACCACCCACTCCCCCCGCCGCCCTCCCCCACAGCCCCTCAGGACATGCCCTTGTCAGCAATGAATAAAACAACGTCACTATCGAGAGTCCGTCCTTAATCTTAATTATAGATAGAAGAACCATAACAAACACACCACAAAATAAGGAACCGATACACTTTCGAAAATGGGGTAGAACCCTGGAACTAACAACTCTGATGTAAGATTAGGAGATCATTGAGTGTAGTTTCCAAACCCAACAACCACTAGTCATCAGATTACCCCATTTTAACAGCCAAAAAAAACTTACAAGTCCATAAGCAAACGGCATGTGTGTAAAGACTTCTCAAATCCGTTTATGGCTGACAATTTACCAACCAATTATCTGGGTTCTCAACTCACCTTGCCATCACAGTATAGAATGGCTAGTCAAGGAACAATAGTACTGTAGAAGACAAATCAAAATCTGTTTTGATAGCTAATAGTTTTGCTAAAAAACTATATGGGTTATCAATGCTCTATGTTATGTGCAATGAAGCATTGACTAGTCCAAAAGAAAACGTTTTTTGGTAAAAGACAAATCAAATCATTGATATTTATAGTTAACTCAACACAATAATGGTTTCTCAATTCACCGTTGTTTACATATTAAAAGTTAATTGCTAACCTATAGCAAACGGCTATTGGTAAAGGAACATCAAATCCATTAATGGCTGGTAGTTTGCCAATAACTACAAAGCCAACTTAGTTGGATTGTTGCAGAAAAGATGTAGCTGTATTGCAAACAAGACATATACCTGAGAAAACAAGGATTGTAAGCTGCTAAGTGATCAAGATAACGGTAAAAGAGTTCAATATTATCAAAAGTGAAGATCCAAGAATGATACAGAAAGGATCAAAGGTACCTAAGTTTATCTCAGATTGAGTCAAAGATTTGACAAGATGTTTGAAATACATCCTTCATTAAATTTAGATATCTACATCAAGAAACATAAAGTTAAACAAATTTCAACAAACATGTTTCGGGAGGATGTTGGAATTATGTTTTTACCCCAAACTTAGGTACCAGCGTAGTTGTAATAGAAAGTAACCAAGGACAGAGTTATAGTTGTGTTACTTAACCTTGGTTTAGTATTAGTTTTGTAACCGTCAATTACATAAATAGTTAGTATACCGTTTACTGAGACATGCATGAGATATTATCTAGGAACAGAATGCAGTTATCTTTTACTGCCGTTTTTTTTTGTAAAGTCTGTTTAGGTTTATCCTTTGGTGTATAAAAGAACCCTACGGCATTAAAAGAGGTAATCTTCTCTCACACCAAAAAGCAAGTCGTCAATAGTTAGTAATATTGTAATCATTTTTTAGCAGATAAGTACAAAAGTTTAGTTTATTAATATTCTTTGTTCTTCTTAACATTTGTACGTTATTTTCGCCTCCCTCTTCCCCTCCGCATAACCTTAATAGTGTTTCCGTAGTCATTGTTTTCTTGTAGTTTTTATAACTATCCATATTTGCTACAACCCTTAACATTCTAGAAAAGATCTATATGTGAAATTGGGATCTCTAGGGGTGGGTAGTTTTTCCGCATAGTTTGTGATATTCCAAATCAAAGTTTCTATCATAGTTTGTACTTGGATTTATCCAATACAACAAAACCTTATATCGCTAAGGAGTTAAAGAGTCTTTTCAAAAGTGATCAACATCATATTTCAATAAGCCTCAAAAAGTTCTTTCTGCTCCCACTTTTCTTCTCTTAGCTCACGGCAACAAACACCCCTTTTAGGGTTTCTATATCTTTGATTATCTTGCACTATCCAAGCATACTAGGTTCATATCTAAGGTTATTTTAGGTGATTACAAGTGTTGGTTAATTGATTCAAAGGTTTATTTCAAGATCTACAAATTAGGGTTTGGTTATTGTTTGAGGGGTTTTTCAAGATTTAAGTCTTCTATCATCTTCTATCATATTTCTTAAGCTTCTTCTTCATTTTGTAAGCTTACTTTGAAACTTATGCTTTCAATTCTACTTTCATTCATTACTTACTTATGTTCTTACATAGATCTATAAAGTCCTATGGTGTTTGTGTTAATTTTTCTAAAAGAAATGAAATAACATCTTGACATCTTTTATAAAAATGGAAGTAATATGTTTATGACTTTATGATCTTGGTGAGGTGAGTTGAAAAGTGAGTTGCAACAATAGAAATGAAGGGATTAGGTTAGTTTTAAGTTTTGAGTACTGAAAGTTTTAGTGAAGACACTATTTAGGTAGTTTTTGATTGTGATTCCATCTTCTATTTGATTATGAGATCTTGTGTAGATATAGTGTTCTTCTTATTTAGAGTTTCTCAACAAGATCTGATACCACTTATTGATCCCAATGAACAGATCTTCTTAGCTTGTTAAAGCTTAGTTAACCTGGATAAATCCAAACTAACTATAAGAGAAACTATGATTGTGAATACTACAAGTTATGCGGAATCTAACTTGTAATACTAAGAAGAACAATGAATACTAAACTTTGAATATATTGATTGCTAATATTCTGCCTAGGTTACAGAATAACTAACTATGAGATATGAATTCTATATATTTCTCTAACTATGTCGTAGGGTTCCTTTTATACACTAAGGAAACCCTAATGGGCTTACAAAATGCGTACAATGATAATGCATATCTATTCCTAATTTAACTCATGCATATCATAATGGCAGTACTAACTATATAAGACTAACAACACTAACTATTAACTAACAGTACTATCTATACTGGCAGTACTAACTAATATAAATAACAATACTAACTACTTAGTCTGTTTTCTTCAATCTTTAGCAGCAGCATCAACTCTGAACCAGCAGTAGTAAATTAGCACCAGCAGTAGTAAATTAGCACCAGCAGTAGTAACTCAAATTTCCCAACAGTATTTCTCTATCATTCTGATTCTAAACCGACACCTATAATTCTTAGGTCGTGTTCATGTACCGTCGTTCGTTATCGTGTGAATATTCTCCTAGTTTCTCACTACTTCACTACACTAACTCAAGGTGAATTCATAGCCCCACGTTTTACTATTTTTACTTTACTACTTTGGGGTGAGAAACATTGCTTCTTTTTAAACTATGGATACAGTTACTTTACGCTACCTTTTCCTAATTATGTGTTGCCTAAGTTGCGAATAGACCACTAATGCTTGAACTATCATGAACCGTTAATTTTGTAACCGATAGATTGGTTGAGTGAGCGTGAATGTTGTAAATATGTCATATTGGGACTAATTATCCCTATCCGGGTAAGTAGCGCTTACTAGATTCGGGAGACACGAACAAACGGATACATACCATGTCGGATTTCACTAGGTGATCTTGGTCAGATACCTCTAGGGCGGTTATTTTCTTGTTTGGCATATAATATGCTACTTTAAATTGAGCTTTAGTGTCATGAGCTTAGCGCAACGGTAAATACTTTTTATGTGAAGTTGTATCTGTTATAACTATCACATGCGTGCTGTGAACTTGTGGTCCACTCTTAATACTAAATTCAAACCTATGAATTCACCCACTTTATGTTGACTGTTTTAAGCATGTTTTCTCAGATGCTTAGCTGGATTGTTCTTGAAATGCTATTTGAAGTTGCATGCATTGCTGGATGTCTTTCAAGAATGCTTATCTTTAAACTTAAATACTCGTTGTCTTAAAAACATGTTATGATTCCGCTGCATATTTCTTAAGCTTCCGCTAAAACTATTTCATTTATGTCAAAAATATTGTAAGACTTATTTTATTTTAATCAAAGCAACGAGTTATGTTTTATCAAACGTCCATATAGTGGTCATTTACTTGATCTTGTACGGTGCATATTATGACGTCACACTCCCAGACACGTATTCGGTCTAGGCCCCGTTTAGGGGTGTGACACTCCTGTCTTTGCCCATTGATAGATATGCATGTTTGCGACAAGCAAATGTTATTGGATTTTTTTGATGTTGGAAAAGGGGCTGAGCGAGGTTCAAGGGCCAGAGTCTATTGTGTGCGAAGTATGATTAGTTTGTGTTGTAGCTTTTTGATTCTCATAAATGATGAGTTCTTTTTCTATTAAGATTTCATAATTGACATTTATTATATTTCAATAACTTTTTTTCAGTTTTATATGTTACATGTATTAATATGATGGTTACACATTTTTTTCCCATTAAATCACTTATTTGATCATTGATATAACAGTTACAAGTATTAATCAAGTTTTGAAATCCTTCCGTAACAAGCAAGTTTAGAAGTCTGAATTTTTATCTCTTGAGAAATCAAGAATACGTAGAAACAATTCTCTTCAAGTAAGGTCGTAAGAGTCTGGATTTTTTTACCTTGCTAATTATACAATAGTCTCGATGAGATATAACTACTTCAAACTAAATTTAAAAAACACTACGTCCAAATCACTTTAACATAAAAATTAGGGCTAGTGATGTGTACACGGAGTCTATTGATTCGTACACAGAAAATTTATATGTGTTGACTAATATGCCCTTGAAGCCTTTACCGTGTTATTCAACCCGCACCTTCAAAAATTACGCGAAAACGTTTCACCTTTTTTACTTCACCTAGTTATTCTCTTTCCGCCTAATACTCACCGACCGATGGTGACATAATACCGGTAGCTCTCCACCAGGGTGATGTTAATACCACAAAGAGGTGTCAAATCTACTGGAGTCGGTGAAAACCATAATTTCAAGACAGTTTTCGTAAAATTTATCAGATATTTGAGTAACCATGTTCAAAATTTACTTTTGGATTCTCTGATTTGTTTTATCTAAAATAAAATCAATCCCTGAGTAACGTTTGTATCTGGCTATTGAATTTAAGGCTTGAACAAATCTGGGTATTAAAATTGCACATGGAATGTTGTTGAACAAATCTGCAATAAGCAAATATATAAACTCCAAATTTTTATCTTCTCATTTATTTTAGAGTAAATTGCAAAAATCATCCTTGTGGTTTGTACTTTGTGGCACTAATCATCCCTAGCCGATACTATTAGCACTAATCATCCCTGCGTAGCAAATATCTGGCAAAAATCATCCTTATTGGGGATGGTTTTTGCAAAAAGTTTAACAAAAAGTTTTGCAAAAATCATCCCTCTAGGGATGATTTTTGTTGAACGTTTCACCACTCAGGGATGATTAGTGCCAATACTATCGGATAGGGATGATTAGTGCCACAAACTACAAACCACAAGGATGATTTTTGCAATTTACTCTTTATTTTATATTCCCATGAATTTCCATAATGAACAAAGGTACAATTTTTTATTAGAGTGCTAGGTATCATAACATTGAGACACAAAAGCACACATATTTTTGACTTTGATATCCTTTCCTGCACATTGAGACACAAAAGCACACATATTTCCATCTTTTGGCATAGTTTTTTGGCTTTTATTGGCGAAATCCTGGGTATTTTATGTATACAATTTAACACTTATCAGTTATTCAGTTTTCAGATACACTTAAACGTACAGTTCTTATTTGCCTAATCTCTCAAATGCATATATAGGCCACTTGAAATCATAAATAATGCAAAACGGACTGGACTCCTGTGGCATTATGCAATTGGTTTAAAGGTCTGATACGATCTTTCTCATAGTAATAGCACAGAAATATAACAACTAACGAAAATAACAAAGTCGAAGTTCTTTGGCAATTAATTTAAGTTTATGTACATGACAACTTTTAGTGAAGTATTATCGTGTGAAAGCACAAGAAGTATGCCTACATATACTTGCTTGAAGATTGTTTCATCATTTTGAGGACGAGTGGACTAGTTGCTTGCAGCCACAGCCGTGGACCTAGTTT
>BQNB010010704.1:16823-51961 GCA_026074375.1 Tanacetum coccineum
TTTAAAAAAAACAAAAAAATTTGTAACTTAAAAATAAGCAAAGAAATAAGCAATAGAAAACTAGACAGAATGCTACCCCTTTTTTTAATAAGGTCTAATGCTAACTGTTAGCTAGATTTTAACACAAATAAGCAAGCAAATAAGCTAAAATTCTAAAGCCCTAAACCTAATAAGCAGCTAAATACCTAAATTAAGCAAAACTAACTAACCAAAAGCACAAATAAGCAAAGAAATGGGCAGATTATGGCAAATTTACTCTAGGCTTAAAGGCTAAAAAGCAAAACAGATGGCCTTTTTTATGAACAAATAAGCAAGGGTGAAAGTGAAATAAACTAGGACAAAAATGCACTAATACCTAATAAGCATAAGCAGACAGAAATAAGCAAAAAAAAAATATAAAGCAGGTAAGCACAAAAGCTAGAAAATTTCAAATAAGCCCAAGGGCCAAAACTGCAGGCCAAACAGCCCCTAGGGTCACTTTTGGCTTAAAAATAAGCCACTTAGAGGGCTCCTTAGGCTTAAAAGCTTATATGGGCTTAAATCTCAGCTTATGAGCTATCTAAAAAGCAAAAAGATAAAACTTTGGAAATCAAATAAGCAGCTAAAATGGCCAATGAAAATGGTTGTTTGCACCAGGGCAATTTTACAAAGAAAAAGGGACAATAAGCTAGCTTAAAAATAAGTTACAAAATAAGCTCAAAACTTAAAACAAGGGTAAAACAGATGAAGTGTAGCTCCTAATGAGCTTATATTCAAAAAGTTAAAGGCTAAAAATAATTTTTAATGACTGAAAAATGACAATGAAAAAAGGCAGTTTAACCATGAAATATACTTAACTAGTTTTGACAGAAATTAAAAATAACAAAGGTAAACTTAAAAGACTCTACACTGATTCATTAGACACTAAAAAAAAGGATACTAAGCAAGACTCTTAAAACGGTTTTGAAAGCTTAATCTAATAAGCTATTGGTGACTGTTTTATCACCACAGTTTCAAGAGGGCTTATAAAAAAACTTAAAAACCACTTTTATACTTAAAATTTTTGTAAAACATATTGAAAATGACAAAAAAAATGCTTGTTTAAATTTGGCTTAGTGACCCAAAGGCTTTTATACTCAAACTGACCCACTTTGGGTCCTTATGCCAAACACCCCTTAAAGGTTTTTAATATCAGTTTTAAACTAGTTTTAGGTGATTTAAGCTTAGTTTAATGAAAACAGAACATCAACAAATAAAAATAAGCAACAAGGAATAATAACAAGACAAGAATAAGCACTAAAATAAGCTAAAGAAAAATAAGCAGTAACAAGCTATATAAAGGCAGTAAGACACTGAAATAAGCAAGAAAAACAAGAAATAAACATAAAATAAGCTATGCTACAGTGAAAATAAGCCAGAAATTGAAAAAGAGACTTACAAAGGGTCCTATGCTTTTGGCAAGTGAATCAGCTTTCAAAAAGCTTATAAATCAAATCCTAATGCTTACCATAAGCTCTAAAACCCATGGCCATCCTTTTCAAACCATGCTCCTTGCTTCTTTGACAGTTTCTTTGGAATTTATTTTTTTGGATTTTTGACTTTTTTGACAGAAAATGAAAGAAGCTTTTGTATAAGTACTCAATGACTTAACAACTTATAAAAAGCTTAAAAACAAGTATTTAAATGACAAATATCTTAAATGACAAATATTTAAGAAAAACAGTAAATTTGCATAAATTTAAATGACAAGAAATTTTAAAGACAGAAATTTAAAGTGCAATTAAATTAAAAAGACAATATATTAAAGATGGATAAATTTTTGATATTACAAGTTCTTGCTTTTTTACAAAAATTCGACCCCTCTACAAATGAACTACAGATGTTCTATTTATACTAAAAGCTAAGGTCTTCACTTGTGCTTGTTTCCTGAGTGAGTCCAGGCTTGTGTTTCTTGTGTGTGTAGAATCCAAAGTTCATCCTAGCCATTAAACTTTCTTGTAGCCCAAGGTCTTATGATTCTAACCTTTAAAATTCTTGTCCAATGAGCATACAAAGGATTGCCAGCTTGTCCTTGTTGGTTTGTGAGGTAGGGGAGAGTTTTAATGAGTTTTTGGCTGGGGGTAAACAGTAAACGAGGAGGAGGAGACAGGGAAGTGTGAACAGTGGAGATGGGGATGGGTTGGTTTATGGCGGGAAAGGTGTTTTATAAAAGGTCAGGGGTGAATGTTTGAAGAATTGGCAGAAAAGGCCCTTCTATTTGTATTCTTTGATTACACGAGTAGTCCTTGTGGTAATAAATATTTTGGGACTTGGCAGTTTTGGCCCTCAAGGGTATTTGGTTGTATTACATCCACAGTCCTTAAAAGGATTAACGGTGTTATCTATTAAAGGGTTTTGGCTAACGGGCAGTTAAGTGACTTGGGCTATAGGTTTTGGGCCTGTTTGTGTTTTAAAGGGAAAATGGGCTTTTGTTTAAACTTGAGCTTATAAGTCTTTAATAAATATACTAATGGGCTGACCCGGCCCATTAGATGGGTTCAGGTGGGCCCATTAAGTATTCTTCGGTTACGGCTTCGGTTTTGACCTTTGACTTTTCTGGGTTGACTTTGACTTTGACTTTTGTTGACTGTGGCTTCGATTTGACTTTGTCTTTTTACGCCTTTCCATTTCGTGCTCGTTTCTTGTTGTTTTGGCTTTGATTTTTTTCCTTTTCTTGATTATCCGTTTCCTGCACAATATAAGTGAAAACATACAAATACAAAGTATTTTTGGTACGTTTTTGGTCATTTAAGTCCGATTTTAAAGGTCAAAGGTATGTGTAATTAAGCACATACTATTGATCAAACTTAAATGGATTTACATAGTCAAGACTGACGAATTTGGAGGTGTACTAAAGAATAAGGCAAGACTAGTTGCTTAGGGATTCAGGCAAGAGGAGGGTATCAATTTCGAGGAATCATTTAGACCGGTTACTAGAATAGAGGCCATTCGTATCTTCGTAGCTAATGCAGCCAACAAGAATATGACGATTTTCCAAATGGACGTCAAAACGGCTTTCTTAAATGGAGAGCTTAAAGAAGAGGTCTACGTTTCTCAACCCGAAGGATTTGTTGATTAGGACAACCCATCGCATGTGTACAAGCTTAAAAAGGCTCTCTACGGTCTCAAGTAAGCACCACGTGCATGGTACGACATTCTGTCAAGTTTTCTCATTTCACAACATTTCTCTAAAGGTATAGTGGATCCAACACTCTTCACACGGAAAGTAGGACATGATGTATTACTGGTACAAATTTATGTTGACGATATAATATTTGTATCCACTAATACTGCTATGTGTAATGCGTTTGCTAATCTGATGACCACTAAGTTCAAGATGTCGATGATGGGGCAGATGTCATTTTTTTAGGATTACAAATATCTCAAAGTCCTAGAGGCATCTTTCTAAACTAGTCAAAATATGCTTCTGAAATAATTAAAAAATATGGTTTGTTGAATAGTGATTCTGTAGACACACTATGGTAGAAAAGAGTAAACTGGATGAAGAACTAGAGGGAAAACCAGTCGATGCTACACTTTATCGTACCATGATTGGATCCTATATGTATTTGACATCCAGTAGACCCGAACTTATTTATGCAGTCTGCTTATGTGCCCGGTATCAGGCAAAGCCTACCGAAAAGCACTTAAATGCGGTAAAACAGATATTTTGATACAAAAGGAACCATTACATGGGTCTCTGCTACCGAAGTATACCGTAAGTCTCTAACAGCATAATGCAATGTCAGATTCACGGTGGGTGTCAGGAACACTAGACCATTAATTAGGAAGCAGCTTCAATTCTTAGTGCATAAACTTGTTAGCTAGTTCATACCAGAGCAAAAAAGCATTGCGATCTCGAGTACTAGGGCATAATATATTACCTTATCTGGGTGTTGTGCTCAAATCCTATGGATGCGTTCACATCTAACAGATTATGGTTTTTAATTCAATAAGATTCCTCTGTACTGCGAACAGCCAACAAAAGTGCGATGCTCTATGCTGCATACACCGTTCACACTCAAAAGCAAGCAACATCGATATATGCTATCATTTTTTTTTTTTTTTTTTTTTTTTTTTTTTTTTTTTTTTTTTTTAATAAAGGATTAGTGGAATTGGAATAGTAGAACTCTACTTTGTCGACAGAATATCAACAGGCTGACATCTTTATTACCAAAAAACCTTGCCAAAGATAAAGATTCAATTTCTTGATCGAGAAGCTAGGTATGAGAAGCATGTCTCGTTAAACGCTAAAGCTCTGACAGAGGAAGAGGACGAGCAAAGGTGGTTACTCGCGGTATATCCTGTATTATATGTATATAAGAAAACATAAAAACACAAAAATATTTTCTCTTATATAAATTTTTCAAAAAGATCATAAAAAATTAAAAAATCAGAAAAATATAAAAATATAAAAATATGTATCCCTGTCATGTCTTCGAAAAATCGATAACATTTATGGCCTTAGAAATGTCTTTTAATAATGATACAAGGCTATAAATGAAGTTTGAGCATAAGTTCAAAAGCTTTTAAAACATACCAAAAATGGCTTGCTATTATTTTAGATAGCAACCCGGTCATCATCTTAAAGGCAAGTATTTCAAAAAGAAAACTTGACCTCTCAACGAAAATTTATTCTCGGGCATGGTCTACTTTATGACCATGCAAAGGCTTCTGTTTACTACTTACTGCAACACACCCGTTCTTTCTATTATCCTAATGTACGTTTCGTGCGCATATTGTCAAATAAGAAAATCATATTTTTCATGGGTGTGATTTTATTCAAATAAAATAATCAATCTTAGTAATATCATCAAAAACAATTTTCAGGAGGCATTTGACCACTCAAACAACGACTACAGCTCTTTAAAATATGAAAACGGTCATTGTTTAGGAGGGAGATATGTCAAATAATTTCTTCTTCATAAAATCAGTTTGTAATAATAAAAAAGGTTTTAAACAATAACATAACAATTAAAGGGGAGATAATTAAGTTTAGCTTACTTATGCCTTAAATGTTATGTGTTTATGCCTTTAGGGAGAAAATAGCAATAATAAGTAGCTAAGCATCATAGTGTAAACTCTAGAGACTAATTGTGCCATTTGTGAAACTATAGAATGCCTTAGTAATCTTATTAAGAAAATTAGAATGGATTTAATAGTTTAGGGGGCATTTGTGCCAAACTCACAAAGTTTTAACACAAACACCCCTTTTCCCTCTCTCTCGTCACTGTTAACACATACACACTTAAAAATTTCTTTTCCCTCCTCACCCAAAATCATCATACTCAGGAACCTCAAGACAACTAGAACCAGTTTCAAGACTAATTAAGCGTCAACACTTTACAAACAGTGTTCCTACTCTACATCTACACATCCTATCTATAAAAGGAATTTGGTTTTAATTTGTTGGTTAGCTCAATTTCCCTAGAAATTGGTTTAGGGTTCATAAAAATCAAAAGTTGTCCAAATCCAAAATTGATTGAGAGGTTTTGATGCTTAAGGGATGTAGATTACTCGTTTATAGCAGTTTGTTATGGGGATAACAAACAAATAGGATTTGCTTGATTCTTTGTTGCGAAAATTAGGTGTATTGGGAAATACTTGATATATGTGATGGGTTTGCGTTTATTTAGCACCAATAACCTTTCTTGTTTGCATTTGAGTGAAAAAATCCAATGCTTGTATGTAAAATTTGTGTGTTTGATTCCAACGAGTCAAACTTTACTCGTTATATGCTTTAAATGAAAATTGTGTGGTCAGTTCTTGTTATAACTGGTTGGATATGTTCATGTGTGTTTGGTTTACATGTTTAGACTGTATAAGTGCAAAAAATGAAAGATTGTATAAATCATGTTTGATAGACGGCATTTTATAAGTCTGGTACTATAGACGGCGATTTATACATGAAATCATAGACAGCGATTTATACAGACCAAGATTAGACGGAGATTTATACATCCCATATTAGACGGCGATTTATACATCTCATGATAGACGACGATTTATACACTGACTATAGACGGCGATTTATACATCTCATGATAGACGACGATTTATACGTTGGCCATAGACGGCGATTTATACATCTCATGATAGACGGAAATTTATACAATTCTATTAGGTGGCGATCTATACATGGTCTAGGCGGCGATTTATATATGTTTTATAAAATTGATTTTTTAAATGTTTTAACTTGATAACTCATTTTTTGGTTAAATTTTTTTATGTCATCTGTAAGTTGCTTAATTGATCATGTTTGACAAATTGTTATAGTTGACCTTAAGTTGACCTTCCAATTTATGTAATTCGTCCTACACTCTGTCTGAATGCCTGATAATGTGTTAAATCTGTCTTGCTAATTTCTATCTAAGTTAAGCCAAATGAATTAGAATAGATCAATCAGTAATATATGAATTTGGTTGTATATCAACTGTATTGAACTATTCTTAGCAGAAACATGAATCCAGTTGCTACTCAACAAGTTGCACTCGACAATTCTTTGGTCACTCCTAAGAAGAGACTAAAGATTGAAAGATGAAATGCTAGAATTGCGTTCAGCAAGCCACAAAGAGAAGAAACATATCAAGTCACTTTAGAAGCTCTCAAGCTATCTACTTGCTATCTCGCGTTCCTGATCACTGCTGAAGTCCCTGAAATCTACATGCATTAATTTTGGAACACCATCACAAAGATCAAAGATATAGATGCATACAGTTTCAAGTTGGATAAGAAGAAATGTAGAGTTGATACTGAAGTATTTCGTGAAATTCTCCAGATCTGTCCAATTCTTCTGAACCAAGAATTTGTTGCACTTCCCTTAGAAGAATAATTGCTTTCATTTATCAAGGAACTTGGTTACTCTGGCAAGTGTAATATGTTATCTTCCATCCACACTGACCAAATGCACCAGCCTTAGAGAACACTTGCAGCTATCATTAACAGGTGCATTTCTGGGAAGACAACAGGACTTGATAGGCTCAGGGAATCATGTGCTCAAATCTTGTAGGGTATGTACAATTAGAATAATGTTGACTATGTTGCTCTGCTTTGGGAAGACTTTATGTATCAAGCTGACAACAGAGAAATAAGTTCAGCACGCAAAGAGCACATGCCCTACCCTAGATTCACCAAAGTTATCATCGATCACTTCATATCCAAAGACAAAACCATCTTTATGTTGAACAAAATTAATAGTCACATTGTTCGTGATGATTCTCTATTGGGTACTTTGAAGTTTGTGTCTAAAACTAAAGATTCTCAGAAGTATGGTGCACTGATTCCTGATGGAATGATTAATCAAGATATCAAAGACTCAAAATCTTACAAGACTTATTATGATTTTGCTACTGGAAAGGTTACTCCAAAGAAAGCAAGGAAATTTAAGAAGATTGCTTCACCCTTAAGAAAATTGTCTCCTGTCAAAGAAGTAGAACCTGTTAAGAAGGGTAAAAGAGTTAAGAGACCTGCCAAGAAGTCTACTACTACACCAACAGTTGGTGTTGTCATCAGAGATACTCCTAGTGAGTCTATATCGAAGAAGAAAGCACCGGGTAAGGCAGTTAGAGGCAAAGGTATTAAGTTGATTTCTGATGCATCATTACTTGAAGCTACTCAGGTAAAAGAAACTCTCTAGAAAAGTAAGAAGGATTCTTATATGCTTCATGCAAGGGGCTTAGATGATGGAGTTGGTTCTCAACCAAAGGTTCCTGATGAGTCCGAAGACAAGACAACTGATACAGATGAAGGAACTGGTACTAAACCAGGGGTTCCCGATGTACCCATATATGAATCCGATAGTGATAACGAGTCATGGGGAGATAGTGAAGATAAAAGTGATGATATCAATGATGATGACAATACTAATGATGATGACAGTGGAAATGAAGATGATGATGGTAATGATGCACATGATAGTGAAAGGACTGATTCAGATGATGATGAAGAGAATCCTTCCTTTACTCTAAAATATTATGATGAATAAGAACATGATGAAGAGTATGAATCTGATGATGATTATGAAAATGTGTATGAAGAAGAGGATGATGTTCTGTATAAGGATGTAGACGTGAGATCGTTAGGATCAGAGCATGAAAAAGAAAGGGAAGGTGATGCAGAGATGACTGATGCTGATTAGAATGTTTTTCAAGAAAATTCATATGATCAAGTCGTAGAAGATGCACATGTAACACTCACTTCTTCACAAAAGACTGAAAGCTCAAGACAAAACTCTTCTATTTCATCCCACTTTACGAGTAAATTTCTCATCTTGGATAACGTTTCACCAGTGGTCGATGAAGTTGCTTCTATGGTGAATGTCAAGATTTGTTAGGAAGAATCAAGCACTCAAGCACCCTATCTTTTCACTGTGCCTGAGATGGCCATCCTGTAAATTTCTATTGCACATGCTACAACAGCTCCTCCAACTATATCAATGATTACTCCTCTTCCACAACTGACGACACCATCTCTTGCACCAACAATCGTTCCAACTACAACCTTAATTCCTGAAATTCCTGATTTTTCTTCCCTATTTGGGTTTGATCAAAGAGTTTCTACCTTGGAAACGGAGCTGTCTCAACTCAAACAAGCTGACCATTCTGCATAACTCTTCGAATCTGTCAAATCCCAACTTCCAACAATGGTGGATAACCTTCTGAGTACAAGAATTAGATATGCTACTCAAATAGCTCTTTAATCATACACTAAAGAGTTTGAGAAGAAAGCTAAAGAAGAAAGGAAGTTATACATAAATGTTGTTGAGAAATCAGTAAAAGACATTATAAAGGATGAAGTCAAAAGTCTACTGCCTCAGATCCTACCCAAGGAAGTATCAGACTTTGCTACTCCTGTGATCCAAAGTACTATCAATGAATCACTTGAGAATGTCATCATGTCCAAATCTTCTTCTCAACCTAAGTCTACATATGAAGCAGCAGCGTCACTTACAGAGTTTGAATTGAAGAAGATTCTTCTTGATAAGATAGAGAAAAGTAAATCGTATGAAGCTGCTCCAGAACACAAAGAACTCTATGATGGATTGGTCAAATCTTACAATCTTGACAAAGATCTCTTCTCGTCATATGGAAATGTATATTTCTTAAAGAGAGACCGTGAAGACGAAGACCCTCCAGCTGGATCAAACTAAGGGTTGAAGAAACGGAAGACGAGCAAGGATGTTGAACCACCAAAAGGATCTAAATCAAAAGAATCTAAGTCAAGCTCATCCAAAAGCTCTAAGCCTCAGCCTAAATCATCTGGTAAGTCTACACAAGCAGAGGAACTAGTGTTTAAAGCTGCAGACACTGAGATGCAACAAGATCAAGGGAGTAAGTTTGGTCATCCAGTTGATAAACCAGATGGTGAGGCTGCTCTAAAGAGTGACTGGTTCAAGAAACCAAACAAGCCTTTGACTCCTGATCGTGCTTGGAATGATGGAAAGTCTATTGATTTTAGACCGCCTTAGAAATGGATCAGCAACATTGCTAAAGCAAGACAACCTCCTTGCACGTTCGACAAGCTTATGAGCACTCCTATCGACTTCTCAGAATACGTCATGAACCATCTTAAGATCGATAATCTGACTCAAGAGATTCTGGTAGGACCTGCTTTCAACCTTCTCAAAGGCTCATGCAAAAGCTTCGTTGAACTTGAATTTCATTTCGAATAGTGTTATAAAGCTGTAACTGATCGCCTTGATTATAACAACCCTAAAGGCCATGAATATCCATTTGATCTTAGCAAGCCATTGCCGTTGATTGAAGTTCAATGTCGTCAAGTAGTTCCTGCTGACTACTTCTTCAACAACAACCTCGAATATCTGAAAGGTAGAAGCTCTAGCAGGAAATACACAACTTTTATAACAAAAACCAAGGCTGCTAAATATGATAATATTGAAGGCATCGAAGACATGGTTCCGACGTTATGGAGTCCAGTGAAAGTGGCTTATGACAAGTATGTTGTGTGTGGTATCTCACACTGGGGTCCTAAAAGGCAATCGTTCTATGGCTACGCAAGCAACATGAAATCCACATATGATGTGTTCTCCAAAAGAAGAATCATTGCAGTTACCCATGTTAAAGTTATGAAGTGGTATGATTACAGGTATCTAGAGGAGATTATTGTTCGAAGAGACGATCAGAAGTTATATAAGTTCATGGAAGGCGACTTCCCAAGGCTTAATCTGCGTGATATTGAAGACTTGTTGCTTCTCTTAGTCAAAAGAAAATCTCCAACCTAGAGAAAGATGTCATCTTCGACCTGAATGTGGCATTGTGAATGTTTACCAAACGCGTTGTCATTCTTAAGCGGGTGGAAGACCTTTAACTGGGAGTCAAAAGCTACCAGAAGAAGCTTAATCGCACCAAGCCTGAGACTTTCAGGTTTGACATCATCAACATGACCCCATACACTGCATATATGAACCCTCAAGGAATCATCTATCTAGACAAGTACAAGAGAAACAGGTTGATGAGTTCAGATAAACTCTACAAGTTTTGTGACGGGACGCTCACATCTGTCAGAAAAGTGCTTCATGATATTGCTAACAACCTGAGGATGGAGTACCTGCCAAAAAGGAGATGGAGTAACTTGGACAGAAAAAGGTCCCGCATCATGATCAAGGTGATCGATCAGCATCTGTTTAAGAGGAGATTGATGAGGAATTTGGAAAAGTTTGTTGGTGGCAGAGAATACGGAGAATACTTCAAACTGCTTGAACGGACCATATGACTTTATCATATTATGTCCTATCTCATTACAGGTCATTCTCTCGTATATAATAAATCTTGTGAATATGTGAATAAGTAGTGTAGACTATTATTAGGCATATATAGTGTTTGAGTATGAATTTTCAAGAATTTCTTAGTAAATTTTAAAAAAAATTAACGTTCTCAAACACCATATTATTCCCTCATAATTTGAGGGCAGCATTAAAATGTTCTAATAATCGGCTTGTTAATAATTTGACATTATTTCCCTGAAATCATTAATATTTGAATCAATTGATATCCAAAATATCAAGAGGTTTGATATTTTTAATAAGGGGAGAAAATGTGATTAAAATATATGGCTAAAGATGTGAATTTATAGACTCAAGTGCAAGCTTCTTCCTTCATGTGCTAAACGGTTTTGAATATCGATGCACATGTTGAGGGGGAGCATTACAAATGGTTTTAAGGCTGTGAATGATACCAAAAGACCGACCATGTATTTAATTAATTTGGATTTTAAGGTGAGTTAGGTAATAGGTTTTCGTTCCTCACGATCCAGCAGAAACCGAAGGAATCTACCTAGGGACAATCCACTAGATAGTGTAGAAGTCTTTAGGAATGATGTAAAAAAGGAGTAGGGTAAAGTGAGAATAAGGGAATAGTTGCA
Source organism: Tanacetum coccineum (assembly GCA_026074375.1). NCBI lineage: Eukaryota > Viridiplantae > Streptophyta > Magnoliopsida > Asterales > Asteraceae > Tanacetum > Tanacetum coccineum. The sequence continues at coordinate 28,221 of BQNB010010704.1, forward strand.
CAGAAATGGTGGATTGTAATGGGACAAACCCACAAACGGGTACTAGTTATTGAATGCAGTATCGTAAGGACTTTAAGGGTTTTGGTCGTGAAGAATTTAAAAAGAAAAAGTTAAAGGATTAAAGGGTAAAAAGAAAGAAGTCCTCCTTACATTTAGGTAGAAACTGGGGTCAATACATCTGTTGTCAGAATCACAAAGATGATTGCTGACATTGAAGACTAACATCATGGACCCAGTGATGCAATGCACAACCCTTCCTAGCCACTCAGAATCTCTCAAAAGATTTATGTTTCATTTCTCACGGAGATTACATGCATTTCTGTCGAATTTCTCACTCCGAGTTAGTTGGTATTGAAAAGGTGACAGTCCGCTCCAGCCTCCGATTACTAAAACCAAAAGTGCACTATTAAGTCTAGAGCCAAGAGATCATCTATAAATCTCATTAGGACACTATCCAAATGTATTTGTTTCTCATACATTGTGAAAACAAGTAATAATGTAAGAATCCTACGCATTATCCTTGTGATCTTGCCAGAACATCAGAGTGATACGAAAGTAATCACAATGACGATGGAAATCCTGCTAGAGCCAACATCAAATAAGCTCTTGGTAGGTGACTTGTACGATTCTATATGAATCAAGCTTGTGACAACTGGAAAGAAACGATGGTGCGATTCTATATGAATCAAACTTGTTCCAGTATATGAATTGACGATTGATGAATTTTGAAATGGTTAAAACTCTCGATGTGTCACAAAAAACACTTTAGCAAGTGACGCGTTAATTGATTTTTCAAATCAATTTTTATTTCAATCGGTAAGATTGTAACTCGCTGGTTCACACTTACCGTGTTGTCTGTTTTGAGATGTTCTGGTAATGAGAACATGCTGAGTACGATGAATCTAATGCATATGTGTTAGAAAGATTCAATACTTCAGCTGGAAATCCTGTCAAGGAGATTCTTCTTAAATTGAATCTACCTGATCACAGGTCGATCCTCACGGATTCAAAGGTTACTCCAACCAAACATGAGCGAATGACAAAGCCATATTTGTCCCCCCAGATTTATTGCTAACTGTATTATTTCAGGAATATATAAGGTAAATGGCCCAAGGCCCATAAAGAACCCACTAAGGATCCATATGGTCGGCCAATCTAGAGTATTTTTACCCCTATCCATACCTTGGAGAGGGTTGGTTATTCACTTCACATTTTGCTAATCTAATTTTTATCTTTTTTCCTTTCTCTCTCTAAAAGTGTTCATCCATCCTTTCTCTCTCTAGTTCTTCATACATTTGATTGTGAGTTTAGATAATCTAGTATTCTACAATGTACCTAATGGTGTCCCTTTTTGTTTACTTTTGTGAGGTTTTTACTAGCACCATAATCTTTGCAATTTTGATTGTTTATGTGTGCACGTGGTACAAGCTAATAATCTTGCGAAGTTTATGTTTAAAGCAAATGATGTATAAATTAACAATATTCGTTACAGTAGCTGGACGATAGAGATCTCAATGATTTGTTAATAAATTGGACCTATTGATCTATGATTGGATGGGCCATTTAGTTGCACGTAGTTAGTCATATCCACTGTCTACCTTACAATTTGATTTAAAAAACTATTCGAGATATACTTAATTATTAGATTAAATATCCCAAAGAGGTACCATTAATGGTTTTAAATGGTTTAAAACAGATACTCCTATATTATTGTATTTACGTTGCAGAACCTGTATGTGCAGTTTGTTTATACAAGATAGAATTATTTCAATATCCACTACAAATCTTTGGTTGTCTTGGGAATGAATTGCCAATTGGCTGTTTATATAGATTGGGTGGAGGTTGAACTAGGAAGCTTAATAGTTGAGGAAAATAGTGGATTCTATCAATTCGAGAAACTTTCATTCATGTCAACATGGGTGGGCACAGATTCACCCGTGATGGTATTTTTTCTAAATTTATTTAAAGAAATTAATTTAACATTATTCTTTATTTGGAAGTCCTTTGTTAAGGATCATGGTGTACCATTATAGATATATGCTTAGTGTTTAACTGGGAAATAAATGTTCCTCGAGGTTCCCCTTTACCGTAGCGATTTCTATATATTCATAAAAAAATGCAATACAAAAGAATGTTGTTCATTGGGGGTCACCAGTCGCTTATCAGGATTTGTTAGGAATACAAAAAGTATTGGTCACTTCCATTATATCGTTAGATAGCTCGTAAAGTAATATTTGGAAACTAGATAGGCTAGCTTAGGAAAAGCCCATGGAAAGCCCATGGACAAAGCCTATATGGTCGGCCTATGTACAAGTATATAAACCCTTTCCATGCTATGGAAAGGGTGTTGGTTGTTCATTTGTTTCACATAGTAATGTAATATTTCTTTTCTTTCTCTCACTAAGTGTTCATCCAACCACCTTTATTTCTCTCTCTTAGACTTAGATCAAATCCATACCTTGTGTGTGTTAAGATATCCTTAAATTGGTATCAAGAGCCATAGGGTGTTTGTGAAGGTTTTGTGTGCGTTGTTTACTCGAGTATTTGGTTTGAACCAACCAAAAGATCTTTATCTTTTGTAGGTTTAAAACCATAAAGTTTGCTACTTTCTTCTTTATTTTTCTTAGTATAGACTAGTTGTACAAGAAAATCCTTTGAAAAGCATAAAAAACGTGATCTTTTTGTGTCTTTTTGTTCGAAAAGAGGGTTTTGTACCAAGAATCTTGATTTCAAAATTTTCATGTCAAAAACGCTAAAGTTTGTGTTTTTAAGGTTCTCATAGTCTTAGATAGATAAGAAGTACAAGAAAATTTGGGTAAAAACGTCAAAAGGTGAGTCTTTTTGAGATTTTTGTGTCTTTGAGTTTCGGAGTGTATTAGGCGAATTATACGTGTAGGCGAATTATATGTGTAGGCAAATTATACGTGTAGGCGAATTATACATGTAGGCGATTTATACGTGTTTTTCTTAGGAGAATTATACATAGTTTTTCTTGGGCGAATTATACGGCATTTGATTAAGGCGTTATATGAGATCATTTGGGCGATTTATACATCATCTTTTGGGGCGATTTATACATCAACTTTTCAGGCTATTTATACGTATTATTTCCAAGCGATTTATACATTGATCCTAGGAGATTTATACATCTTCTATTAGGAGATTTATACGCTTTGCTTGAGAGAGGAATAGTACGGCTTTTGCGTGGAGAATTATACACTTTCATTAGGTATAATTATAGGTTGGTCTTTGATTTGTAAAATCCCGTGAAAATTTATTTTACCGGTTTTATTAAGAATTGTAAAATCCCGTGTATTCCAAAGACTCAAACACATTAATCAAATCTTACTTTAACACAACAACCTCCAATCACTGTACGATCATCTTTCATCTTATCACATATCAAATCAAAATGGATTTAATGATTCCAATTGGACAAAAGAATACTCTTGCTGAGTACATGATACTCTCTGGTGCTGACAATCGTTCACCAATGTTGGACAAAGACCCGTATGATTCTTAGAAAATTAGAATGTGTGGTATATCATATATCATAACACGGGGTCGATTCTTGGACTTGGCTAGTTTCTAGAGAGAGAAACACATGAGAGAGATTTTCTAGTGAGAGAAAATGTGTTTAATAAGTAAAGTGAAAAATGACTAGCTTGCCTCTTCTAAAGTTGGAAGAGGCTTATATAGTTCTTGCAATATACCGGGTATTAGTACCCTGATTAATACCGAAAATCATACTATTAACTATAAAACTACGAGCTATAGTAAACAGTAAAATACAGGGTCTTTTTCTAATATCTAACAATCTCCCCCCTAAGGGAGGTCACCCGTAAAAATACTAAACTTAATCACTTCAGTCTTTAGCTCGTAGACATTTGATATCTTGTACATTTGGGGTAGTGATCTTTTGATTCATCTTTGACTTGTCTTTGATTGTGATCTTGACCTTTTTGAGATCCATTACACCAAAATCTTAAATCTTACTATCATCTTGTAATGATCGCTATCTTGTGAATGTGAAGAAATACACGATATCAGAGTTTGCGGAAGTTTTGACACCTATATGAGGTCTTCAAAAACTTCATAACAAGTGATTAGGTCGTGTCTGAGCTTATCGGGATTCACTTTGATTATCTCTGGAACTGGATTTCCTTTCCATCTCATCCTTTAAATTATCCTGCAAATGAATACAGTTAGCAATATAAGGAAAATTGATTTGAAATATCAGTCTAAGTGTTTTTATGAAATATTTTGTAACACTTCGAGAGTTTTGATTGTTTGAAAATGATCAATAAACCGTCATTCTTATACTGAAAATGTTGGTTTCACTCAAAAATGCACCCATCGTGTCTTTCTAGTTGTACAAGATTGATTCTAGTAGATCGCACAAGTTTCTACCAAGGGGCTTGTTTGACGTTGCTATAGCAGGATTTCCTTCTTTATGTTGAAAAAACCTTTTCGTTTCATCGGAATGTTCTGGCGAATATCACAAATGATAATGCGTAGGACTTTAGGATAGATTTGTTTCTAAGTTGGTGAAGACAGAGATTGGATTTGTGTCACTAACGAGATTTTAATTGACGATCTCTTGCTCTAGACTCAATGGTGCGTTTTTGGGTTCTTGTAATCGGAGGCTGGTGCTCGATGCACCTTTTCAATATTCAACTAACTCGGAGTGAGAAATTCAATAGATAACGTGTTATATCTCTGTGAGAAATGAAATAGAAATCTTTTAGGAGAATTCTGTAGTGGCTTGGAGGAGGGTTGTGCATTGCAATACTAGGGTCCATGATGATGATCTTCAATGTCAGGCAATCATCTTAGTGATTCTGGCAGCCTTATGATTGACTCCGGTTTCATGCCTAAGTGTTAAGGACGGCGCTTCTTTCTTTACACCATTTTTCTTTACAATTCTTTTTAATTCTTCAACCCTTCAGTGCTTATCGAGACTTCCATGACTAGAACTTGTTGGGTTTATTTCCAGTGTACTAGCTCCATCTCAGTCGGCACTTTTCCATTTTCTACACTTTTATCCTTTTTATATGTCATTACCTATGTACTTCTACACTATACTAGTGGATTGTCCCTGGGTAGATCCTCGGTTTTGGCTGGATCATTGGAATTGTACCTAACCTTAACAACCTTATAACTCCAATAAAGTAAATGCAACTTATGGTCGGTCTTTTGGTACAGTTCTCCTTTTCCATAAAAAACCAATTGTGAAAATTCAATAAAGGTATTATGATATAAATATCTCCAAAGCGTTTAGTACACGATCGTTTTTTGATTTTTTAAGAAACGCTCCCCCTCAAAATGTGACTTCGGTAATTCGAAATTGTTTAGCTCAGTTTGGGCGGTGTACTAGTATATACATGAGACTAAAAAATCTCGATTATTATTATACGTATTTTAATCACCATTTTCTCCCTCTTATCAAAAATTTTTTTCAAACCCTTTGACATTTTGGATATCAATTGATTTAAATATGTTATAAAACATGCGGAGAAAAGTGCATGGCCAGATTACCAGAAGTGTAAGAAACATATAATGCTACCCCTCATCTGTTGAGGATAATAAATTTATTCTACACTTTATCATCAAAAGATTAACTACTTACTAATGTACAAGATATATTATTTCACAATAAGATACTATTGACTTTTTTGGTAACGGCGATGTCGTCACGTTTTTTTTGTTGATCAGCATGTAGTTATAATATCTCTTATTCTTCTCAACAAAGCTTTCCAGACTTCGAAAGATCCTCCTGATCTGTAGTCTTTTCTTGATTGTTGTGATGAAGTCGTTGCTCAATCCTCTTTTCATTCTTGACATTGCCTATTCTCCATGACCTTATTGTACTTCGAACAACGAAAGTCTTCTAACTATGTGGATCAGGCTATTCAATGAATCTTGTCATCCGGTACCCCATCACTAACTTGTTATCTCATTCAGCATCATCAAATTTCTATGATCATTTATGTCTCTGAAGATACTCTCTTGGACTTTGGGACAAAATCGTATAATCTACTTTAACGAAATAGTCAGTTGCATCCCAATTAGCCGTACGAGGTGAGCTTTGTTTTGATAGCTCTCAATTCCGAGCTGCCAAGTCTCCACACGATTCCTGAATGACCCCAAGTTTCTGAGTCCACATGTTGGATGCTTGTGTGTTAATGGGATCTTGTCGATTTAGACAAATGGTGAGTTTGTCTTGATTATTGAGTAGATACAATCTTCAAAATCATTTGATGAAGGTTTTTAAAATCCTTTTCCGAGATCTTGTACTCTTTGTAGTCAGCTCGGCGAAGAATTATCTCTCTCAAGTAGTTGTATATGTATTTTTCAAAAGTCTGGACACGGATCACACTGAGAATTCGCATCTGGGATCTGACTTCTTCACGATCTGAGGGCTCACTGTGTTTGTTGATGTAAAATTCCTTTCTTCTAAACCACCAGTGTGTGATACCATAAGCTGCACTGATGTCATAATCGCGTTCACTTTCAACCCACAAAGACGGAACTAATTCTTCTAGACCAAAGTCTAGGTAACGAGCGGCTTTGAGCTTGGATATGGATAAGGCAGTTTTTCGCTCTTTGTCACCTGTCAGAAGGTATTCCAGATCCTTATTGAAGAAGAATTATGGTTGAATAGTTACCTGACCTGGTGGTCCTCCTAAGGGCAGCGGTTCATATATATCACGCAGAATTTGATGACCCTCAGGATTAACCAAATCAACCTTATTTGTCAGCAGCTTATGGCATTCATCCATCTAAAATTGAAGAAAGACGATGTTCTTGTGAAAGGCTTTAACAAGTTTGAAAAGCTGGACCTATCCAATCAGCTTTGCAGAGCTTCTTCTTTCTGTTCGTTTGCAGAGATACCATTTGATGAATGAACATATTACATATGTCCTTCCTTTGAAGCTTGTTCTGACCGCGGGAACTTGAACGATAGTGGCATATGATTTGCCCAGTTGTTCTTGGTCATGGTAAATCATTGGGGAACTTTATGGTCTATTCTGGTTCTGGGTGTTAGCTGGTCTTTCATCTACTTGAATCAGTTTATACCATGTAGAGCCTTTACTTGGGATATGAGCGTTAGCATCGTCCTCCAGATCTGACACATGCCCTTCATATTGTTTTGAATAACGTCATTTGAGGAATGTTCAGAACTGTCAGATTAGGGTCAGGAGCTGTGCATCGAAGAGTCAATAACAGCATATCTTGTGTCAGTGATTTGCCAACCAGTGAAGGTAAGAGTGGCTGTTGTTTGCATGCAGAGGCTCAGAAAATCATGTGGTCTTACTTCGAGCTTGCTCCATAATCTTTAGGAGGAGGTTGAGCTGACCTAGAAGCACTTGAATCGTGTCTTCTCCTTTTTGTTGATCGTACCCTGGTTTGATCCAGCCTGAAGGGCCTTATCTCATCTTCATTCATCGTCTTCATCATCTTCATCATCATGCTTTCTTTTATGGTCTTTAACCCTGTCTTTAACCTCCTTATCCATGGCGTCTTCATCTACTATTAACGCTTCCATAAGAGCATGGTATAGATGGTAGTTGGCAGGATTTCTGTTTGCAGTCCTGTTCTTTTGCATGTGTTGTTAAAGATATACTCTTTAGATCAAATTCTTCAAGTGCAACTTTATCTGTTGAATGTTGGTATATGTTTGACTCTTGTTCCTTTCACTTGTTCCCTTTTGATTATGATAATCTTTTTAGGACTCTTTTAGATTCTTGATTCTTGATAGACTCCGGGCCAGGCTAGTATCAGGACGTATTTCTAATTTAAATCTGGCTAGTGTGTCCGTTCAAGAACCTAAGGAGAGCATCATTCAGTTTTGTTCCTAGATACGTAGTCAACCACTGTGGAAAATTGGGATTTAATTGAAGCCCAAAACAACGTGCAGAGTGATCAGTTCTTCTTTACTTCTGACTTATCTTGCTCCAATTTGCCACTCTTAGCTGAAGGGGCGATTGAATGGAGTGTTCTCTGGGAGAGTTGTGGTGATAGATGTAGCTTCCGTTTTGATTGGTGGAGCGGTCCGGAACCTGTGAAGCTAGGGGTTTTTGGAGATGAGAATATCAATGACTGGGAGCGATCACTGGAGGTAGGTGACGTGATTAGTTTGGATGACTGGATCAGTAGGTGAATCAGAACTCATCGATAACTTTAGATTCTCATGTTATCTTCTGTTGGTTTGTCATAAGAAACTGATCCCCAAAGTTATCAGTGTCTTCTAGATTTTTCATGGACGTTAGACGACATAAGTTAACCTGATATGACCTTTCTGGATTAATCTTCGATGACACGTTTCGTTAGTTATGAGTTGCATGTTTCATGATCTTTGGGATGGCTTGTTAGCGAGGTATTCTTCATCCATGTGCCTTCAGGGTTTTGGTCCAGCAAGAGACACATGTACTTTTCCAGAGTCTGATCCAGTCTGGTCTTCTTGCATGGGCTTAGGGTCTGGTCCAGCCAGAGCCTCATGTGCTTTTCCAGGGTCTGATCCAGTCTGGTCTTCTGTTAGACGAAAAGGATATCCGCCTACTCCTGATGTACTGTGATCGAATGACTACCTTCACCCATTTTTCTTTGTCACACTTTAGGATTAGCAGCGGTTCTGTTCATTTTGTTCGTTCTGAATTAGTTGTTGATGAAGATTCATGGACGACTTTCTCTGATGTATCATGTGGTGCTTGATCACGATACCAAGGAATAAACTGATCTGTGTCCTTTTTAATTACTCCATCGGTTGAAAGTAACTTCCTTTATTTACTATTACAAGAGAGGTAGAGTATACTACTAAGATTTGGTGATCTAGTGGAAAAACACAATGATGATATTGTTTCTCTTGAGACATGGGACAGTCGAAAGCTGTATAAACAAGTTGCTAGAGGTAAATATAGTTTTGACATTTCTATATTGATCTTTTTGTTTAAAGTTTGCATATTTTTATATTTTATAAATTTAAAACATTTGCTGAGGCTATCTATCATCTACAAGTTTCTTTTACATGTTCTCCAACTATAATGTATCGATACTCAAGACATCGGCCTTAGGCTGGCATACGATTTTCAAAAGGTGTATGATCCCATCACATGTGACTATCTGCCATCGGGAAACTGTTATGTTTGAAATGAGATTTGGCTCGACATAAGTCTCTTAGATCAGGACATGTAACATATATGTAAGTAATATGTGGTTTCTAAACTCGCTAAATGCATATATGAGTTATGGGCACTTGAATCACCTTAAAATCATGGAATGCCGAGATCTTAAGGGACAGAAAGTGAAACCGGTTTTGAAACCGCCTTCAAGAAACACGAGTACATGTTTAAGGGAGAGATAGAGTATCAAGTAGGTCATTATTGTGGTGAGAAGGGCTGAAATTTTTGGGATGCTTAGAGGTGGCAACGTGAATGCAAGAAGAACATGTAGCTTTTCAGTTTTCATAGCACCCTTTATTATATGTGCTGAATTTTCGCTTAGTTTTGTTTTTATTGAAGTATTGATCTTTAAATAAATAGTTTTTGCTTCTGTGATAGAGTATTATTCTTCATTTAGTTTAACGAGCAAAACATAGCAGACACATTGCTTAAATGTCACTTTGTTTTATGTGAACTTTTAACTGGCTCGATCAAGAGTGGGCAAAAACTTGCTCCATAGACTTCTAAACTGTAGGTAAAAACGTACACCTTTTATCAAAACATTGCAGTGAGGAAAACATATCAGACACATAAAAAACGTACACCGTTTAACGATCAAAACATAGCAGACACATTGCTCATTATCAAAACTGTACACCTTCCCATTCTGCGTTTTTTGATGGCATATACAGTGATAACACTTATGAAAGTGTATAAGATTATTATTTAATAAAATAAGTTATATAAAAAAGTGTTTGGATTAGGTTATTAAACTGGAAAGGCTAATTACATCTCTTGATTGGAACTCACAAGCTTATTTACTTGACAATATTGTCTGTTTAATCCCATGATTCAGACTCAGATCTTATTGTCTTTTCCAATTTCGCATGTGAATCTTTTTGATATAGGTACAATGATTTTGTCATAAACCGGTACCCAGAATAGGATACTAATGACCTCAAAACTTACAAGGGAAGTTGCGGTGATTGTGAACGACCCAATATGGGTGTCCATTACCATATCGATGATCGCATTTCAACTACTGAGTGTGTACTACTTCTCTGCAAAAATAAGATGCAATACACTGCACCAGATAGATGCAATATACTGTATTAGATACTCTAAACATGTATACACCTTGAATGTAATAAAAATAAAAAAAAATAAAAAAAGGGTTTTTTTTCCCATTTTTGTGTTAGTTTCTTGGTTTAGGCGATGTGTTAGGTTTTTGTTTAGGGATAACGTTGGCCATTTTAATCAATGCACTTAAGGTACCAATATACTTATACCTCTAACTCACAGAAAAACCTTACGGCAATTAATAATTAGATACAACTGTGGCATAACACGTGGTCTGCATGCCTCCGTTATATCTAAGATTCAGTCCTTAATTATATGTTGAGTTGTTCATAGATTAGTGTTGAACAGTCTGTTTTCATAATTAGTGGTCTATCGAAGTTAAAGGGAAATCTACCAGGTATTTAAAGGAAGGTGAGGACGTCGCTGTAGTTTTCTTAATGCCTTTAGATGAATCTCAAACAATCTTAAAACAGCTTTTTGCCAGGTTCGTTTGACCTTCCAATAGGTTTTTTTAATTGATACTAAAGATCTCTTTGTTAATAATTTATTTTTGTAATTTTATTTTGAAATCGAATCAAATTAACCATTAATTTCTAAGTGTGTTTTAGTTTTTTACTCTAGGTCAATTTAATCAAGAATCATGTATGAGCCTCTGCACAAATCGATTTCTTAGGTTTGTTTGTAAATTTTAGAGTTTTCTTATGTCTCGGCATCAATTATTGAATGTTAATATCATTATTATCCGTTAATGAATGGATGGTTTTAAGGTGTGATTTATTGATTAAAAATAGGTGATTTATGATTTAGCGATTTGTTTGGAAATTATGAATCTAAAATTCGAAAGATGCCTAAGAAAAATAGATATTAAGTTTGTAATCTTTTTTCCATTCTATACTTTGGAATTATGGTTTTAGGCAATTGCTTTCAAGCTGGGATGCAAGCTATGGTTTTTTTTTTTTGCTTGCTAACCAAGTTTTGTCAAGTAAATGCACATGAACGACCTATAATAATGTTATAGTGGGATTGCATAAGAGAAACAAATTGAACAAAACTATTTTTTTTTACTAAAACACAAAATCTGTGATGAAAAGCAACAGACAGATTTGAGACTAGGACGTTTAGTTCTGAGTTAAAGAACCCACCTAAACCTCAAAACTTACAAGGGAAGTTGCGGTGATTGTGAACGACCCAATATGGGTGTCCATTGCCATACCGATGACTTCATTTCAACTACTGAGTGTGTACTACTGCTCTGCAAAAATAAGATGCAATACACTGCACCAGATAGATGCAATATATTGCATCAGATACTCTAAACATGTATACACCTTGAATAATAAAAGGTTCCATTTTGTGTCAGTTTCTTGGTCTAGGCGATGTGTTAGGTGTTTTGTTTAGGGATAACGTTGGCCATTTTAATCAATGCACTTAAGGTACCAATATACTTATACCTCCTCAACTCGCAAAAATCTTACACAATCAACAATTAGATACAACCCGTGTGCATCACACGGGTCTGCATGCCTCGTTATATCTAAAGATTCAGTCCTCTAATTGAATGTGGAGGTGTTCATAATTAGTGTGAAAGCCTTCATAATTAGTGGGTTGTAGAAGTTAAAGTGAAATCTCCAGGTATTTAATATGAAGGTGAGGAGTCGCTGCAGTTTTATTAAACCTTTAAGATGAATCTCAAACAATCTTAAACCAAGATTTTTGCCAGGTTCGTTTGACTTCCAATATGATTTTAATTGATACTAAGATCTCTTTGATAATAATTTATTTTGGTTATTATATTTTGAAATCGAATCAAATAAACCATTTAATTTCTAAGTGTGTTTTTTGTTTTTTTTGTTTACTCTAGGTCATTTAATCATGAATCATGTAAGAGCCTTTACATAATCGATTTCTTAGGGCTGTTTCTAAATTTTATAGCTTTCCTATGTCTCTGGCTTCAATTATTGAATGTTAATATCATTTTATTCGTTAATGAATGGATGGTTTAAGGTGATTTATTAATAAAAATAAGGTGATTTATTGATTTAGTGAATTGTTGAAATTATGAATCTAAAATTCGACAATATACCTAAGATAAATAGCTATTAAGTTTGTAATCTTTTTCCATACTATACTTTGGAATTATGGTTAAGCAATTGCTCTCAAGCTGATGCAAGCTATGGTTTCTGCTACCAATTTTTTGTCAAGTAAATAGCACATGAACGACCTATAAATAATGTTAAAGTAGGATTGCCCTAAGCGAAAAAATTGACACAAACTATTTTTTTTACTAAAACAACCAAAAAATATATAATGAAAAGCAACAGGCAAAGTTAAAGAACTAAATGAAAAATTAAACTTTTCTGATTTAGAACTGCTTATGATTTCAAACGTTGAAAAAGTATAGTTGTTCACATGTCTTATAATTTTTTTATTAACTTTTGTATATTTCTAGGCAATGGAAGACTAGGAAAACGATTCAAACTGCAAACAATGAAAGAAATTGTTGAGATAATAAATGATGATAATAAGATATCTCAAGATGTAGCTATTGAGAATGTATAAAATTCTTTAAGTCAAGAAAATGATGAAGCACAATCATTCAATGAGGCTGAACATTCATCAGAAACAGGGTCTACGAATGATGAAGTCGATGAGAGTACAGTTTCACAAGTGTCAAAGATCAGTATCGATGAAAATCAAACATAAGTTCAGTTGAATGAAAGTGTTGAAATTATAGAAGATTGTCCAGCTACCGAATCAGTAAAATCAAAACACGAGAATGAAGAGGTGTGTTCAAGAAAAGACTAGGATCTCATGTTGAAGAAGCACATTTTGAGGTTAAGAAATCTCTAGATCGACCCGCGTTAATCTTCCCTCCTTCATTTGATAAATGATGGTTTCAAAACCGAAAAAAGGAAAGGTATCATCTTCGCTTAACAACTTGAAGCATCAGTACAGAGTTTTCAAATTATATTTAACACAAAAACTAGTATAGATCTATTTAAACTTGCAGCAAAGTTGTCGAGACAGCGTGAACTTAAGAGGAAGCTAAAGAGAGAGCTGCAAGAATCGTTGAGTCAACGCGAACTTCTATAACAGGTAATAAGGGCCATGTCTGGAAATTTTTTACCCATATAATTTATACCTAATAGGGGAACATGTTTCCAGTAGGCTTATTTTCAATGGCTTATAAGCGTATCAACTTTAGCTTATGACCTCAAATGAGTCATGAGCTTAGCTCATAAGACATTAGAAACTAGCGTTTTGGTTTTCTAAATCTTCAGTTTGCCTATAATCTCTACAAATAAGCTCATCCAAACATCCCCTTAGTGGAAATAAGTAATAACGATAAGTATGAAATTAAAGGCGATGTATGTGCTAAAGTTCTTGTCCGTTTTATAGTACATAGTAATTGTTTTGATGAGGGGTTTTGGATTCCCATTTAAGAATATCAAATTTAGCCCTATTTGGTTGACACAAACTAATTTTTTTACTAAAACAACCAAAATTTGTGATGAAAAGTAACAGGTAGATTTGAGATCTAGACATTTAGCTTCTGAAGTTAAAGAACTAAATGATAATTTTAACTTTTCTGATTTAGAACTGCTTATGATTTCAAACGATGAAAAAGTATAGCTGTTCACATATCTTATAATTTTTTTATTAACTTTGGTATATTTCTAGGCAATGGAAGACTAGGAAAACAATTCAAACTGCAAACAATGAAAGAAATTGTTGAGATAATTAATGATGATAATAAGAGATCTCAAGATGTAGCTGTTGAGAATGTATAAAATTCTTTAAGCCAAGAAAATGATAAAGCACAATCATTTAATAAGGCTGAACATTCATCAAAAACAGGGTTTACGAATGATGAAGTCAATGAGAGTTACAGTCGCCCTCCCATCGCCCTAAGAGTCAGAGATTCGCTATCTAGCGCTAAAAACTCAAGAACAGAAGTTCAGTTGATTGACTCTGTGTTGAATTATAGATCGAAAGGATTGTCCGGCTACTGAATCAGTAAAATCAAAACACGAGAATGAAGAGGTGTGTTCAAGAAAATACTAGGATCTCATGTTGAAGAAGCACATTTTGATGTTAAGAAATCTCTAGATCGACCCGCGTTAATCTTCCCTCCTTCATTTGATAAATGGTGGTTTTAAAACTAAAAAAAGGAAAGGTATCATCTTCGCTTAACAACTTGAAGCATCAATACAGAGTTTTCAAATTATATTTAACACAAAAACTAGTATAGATCTATTTAAAAACCTGAGCAAAGTCTGATCGACGAAGAGCATCAGCGAACTTAAGAGGAAGCTAAGACGAGAGAGCTCTGAGTAGAGGATCTGTTGAAGTCGACCAAGTGATACTTCAATGCTCTCCTAATCACGCGCGCTACGTAGAGAGAGGCCCTATGTCTGGAAATTTTTTACCCATATAATTTATACCTAATAGGGGAACATGTTTCCGGTAAGCTCATTTTCATTGTCTTATAAGCGTATCAACTTTAGCTTATAACCTTAAATGAGTCATGAGCTTAGCTCATAAGACATTAGAAACTAGCGTTTTGGTTTTCTAAATCTTTAGATTGCCCATAAGCTCTACAAATAAGCTAATCCAAACATCCCCTTAGTGGAAATAAGTAATAACGATAAGTATGAAATTAAAGGCGATGTATGTGCTAAAGTTCTTGTCTGTTCTATAGTACCTAGTAATTGTTTTGATGAGGGGTTTTGGATTCCCCTTTAAGAATATCAGATTTAGCCCTATTTGGTCTTTCACCCAACCACGATTTGTTCGTTCCTCCACTTCTTATTCACTGTAATTACAGTTTGTAGTGATAATGGTTAAAGCATCATTTAGTAAGAATAAGTTTTATTCATAATATGTTTCAAAAGTAATTTTTATCATTATCATTCAGTTTAATTCATAATATGTTTCAAAAGTAATTTTTGTTAGGAATACGAAAGTATAGGTCACTTCTATAAATATCATTAGATAGGTCATTACCAGTTCCTTCCGGGGCCGAAACGAGATAGGCTATAGCTTAGGAAAAGTCATGGAACCCCATGGAATAAATCCATATTGTCGGCCTACGTGAAGTATATAAACCTTTCCTGCTATGAAAAAGGTCACTGATGTTGGTCCTTCTCCTCGCTACAATCTATGAGATAGATATAGAGTCTCTTTCACTTTCTCTCACTAGAAGCAACCTCTCACTCTCTTTATCTCTCTAGATTTCTTCATACTTATAGGTGTGTTTAAAGATTACTTATATTCTTCAATTGGTATCAAGATCCATGGGGGTGATATCTTGTTGTTGCGTGTGTTGTTTACCTCTTGTTTTTTTTGTTCGTTGGTTGTTTCGAACCATACAAAGGGTTCTTACCTTTTTGTTGGTTTGAAAACCATAAAGTTTACTACTTTCTTCTTCTTTTGTCTTATTATTATCTAGTTGTATAAGCAAAACCTTGGAAAACACATAGAAATCTTCATTTTGATAAGTTTTGGTTCGAAAAGTACTTTTGTGTCCAAAATCTTGATTTGAAAATATTTGTGTTAAAAAATTTAAAGTTTGTATTTTTAAGCTTCTACTAGGCTTAGATAGGTAAGTTGTACAATATATTTTGAGTAAAAACATCAAATAGTGAGTGTTTTGGAAAAGTTGAAGTTCGTTTTGCAGGAGGCGAATTAGTTCTGTTCTTGAAGGCGAATTATTCACATTCTTGAAGGCAAATTAAATTTTTTTGTTGAAGGCGAATTAGTCTCTTTTTGTTCAAGGCGAATTTGTCCAAGGAGAATTAATTCAAGGTGAATTACTCCAAGGCGAATTAGACTCTTTCTGTTCAAGGCGAATTAATCCAAGGTGAATTAGTCCAAGGTGAATTAATCCAAGGCGAATTAGTCCAAGGTGAATTAGTCCAAGGCGAATTAATCCAAGAGGTGGAATTAGTCCAAGCGAATTAATCTAGGTTAATAAAATCAAGGTGAATTTAGTCCTAGGTGAATTACACCAGGGAATTAATCCAAGGTGAATTAATTTCAAATTTGAATTTATACGTTTATTATTTGATTTGTAAAATCAGTGAAAGTTATTTCTGATTTATATAATATGTAAAATCCGTGTATTCTCAAGACTTACTAACACAAGTCTTACAACACTTAAAATCAACTCACTTTAACATAATTACTTCTTATCACTGTCTAATCAACAAGTAATCTTTTCACATACCAACAAAGTAACAATGTCTACTCTTGCTGAATTCAAGATACTCTATGGTGGTGACAATTGTTCACCAATGTTGGAGAAACATCTGTATGATTCTTGGAAAAGCATAATGGAACTTTACATGCAAAATAGAGAGCATGGAAGAATGATACTTGAATCAGTTGAACATGGTCCACTCATTTGGCCTACAATTGAAGAAAATGGTGTGACCATGACAAAGAAATATGAGGAATTATCTGCAATTGAGAAAATTCAAGTTGATTGTGATCTCAAGGCAACTGATATCATTCTTCAATGTCTACCATCTTATGTCTATTCACTCGTTAATCATCATAAAGTTGCCAAAAATCTATGGGAAAGAGTTCAACTACTAATGCAAGGTACCTCATTGACAAAGCAAGAAAATAAGTGTAAATTGTATGATGCATTTGATAAGTTTGCTCACATTAAAGGGGATTCACTTCATTTGTATTACTTGAGTTTACTCAGCTGATCAATGACATGAACATTTACAAAATGAAATTAAAGCCATTTCAGGTCAATACAAAGTTCTTAAACAGTCTTCCACCTGAATGGAGTAAGTTTGTGACTGATGTCAAACTTGTAAGAGATTTGCATACTACCAACTTTAATCATCTTCATGCATATCTTGAACAACAAGAACTCCATGCAAATGAAGTCCGTATCGTGAACGCAATCAAGATCCACTTGCACTAGTTGCGAATCATCAAATGAAACCATCACCCTTCAACACTTATCAATCCTCATACAACAATCCTCAGTTCCAACAACAGTTTTCACCATCTCAGTCTCCTTAATATGGATCAATTCATCCCACACAACATTACTCAACTACTTATCCATCCACACCTCATGCAATTACTTATCTGTCAACATCAAATCCTAATGCTTACTCATCTACAATACATCAAGATGTTTGTCCACAATCCATTCCTCAAATTGAATATACTATCTTCATAGTTAATCAACAAACACATCTTGCTGAATTTCCTCAGATAGACTCCGGTCTAGCAGTTCCTGTGTTTAAGCAAGGAGATGACCCTATTGATGCCATTAACAAAATGATGTCATTTCTGTCTACTGTCGTCACATCTCGTTTCCCAACTACCAACAATCAGCTAAGAAATTCTTCCAACCCAAGACAACAAGCAACTATTCATGATGGAAGGGTGACTGTTCAACCAGTTCAGGGGAGACAAAGTTCATTTGCTGCTGGTACTTCTGGAACAAGGGCTAACATCTCAGGAATAGGAGGGAATAATTCAGGTCAACAAAGGGTCGTGAAGTGTTTTAACTGCCAAGGGGAAGGTCATATGGCAAGACAATACCCAAAGCCAAAGAGGAAAAGGGATGCTACATGGTTTAGGGATAAAGTTCTTCTGGTTGAAGCATAAGGATCTTGTAAACATCTGAATGAGGAGGAATTTGAATTTTTGGCAGACCCTAAAGTTGCAGAAGGTCCAGTTATACAGATGGTCATTACACACAATGCAGCTTATCAATTAGATGATTTGGATGCATATGATTCTGACTGTGATGACTTCTCTACATCCAAGGCAGTTCTTATGGCCAATTTGTCTACGGATCAGATGTCTACGGATCAGATGACTTCTCTAACTGCAACAAGTGTCTGGAACTTGAAGCTGAGCTTAAAGATGAGTATAATAGACTTTTGAAAAGCTTTTCTAAACTTGAACAACACTGCATTTCTCTTGAACTTGCAATGCAACTCAATAATAAATTTTTTCAAAAGAATGACACATCTGTGAACCAAACTGCACCTATATTTGATCACTTGTTTAAATTGAACAATTTGAAAGCTGAGCTTCAAGCAAAAGACACAACAATTAAGATATTAAAGGCAAACATTAAACGTTTGAATAAAACTTCCACCATAAACAGTGTGAAAAGGGACATAGATGAGATTGAGACCATAAACATAGAACCATAACATAGGGTAATTTAAGTACTCGAGAAAAGCTTATAATGGATGATATCATTCGGGAGAAAAATGCACTGTTTGCGGATTTGGAAAAAGAAATTAACTATCTTAAACAAACTCTTTCTGAACAATCAAAGGAAAAGGAATTGTTAACAAAAACATTTAATGTTTTCAAAAACGAATCCAAGGAAAAGGAAGCTAAGAATATTGATAAAGAAATTGCTTTGGAAAAGAAAGTTAAAGAACTGGACAAAATTGTTTGTAAAATGGGTCAATCCGTGCAAACTGTGCATATGCTCATGAAACCACAAGTTTTCTATGATAATAACCTGAAACAAGCTCTTGGTTTTCAAAATCTTTTATATCTTAAGAAAGCTCATCAAATAGGCAAGCATTGATGATGGTAGTGGGTCATTGCTTGAAAGGAAACCAATGTGATTTCAATTGTTGATTCTGAAGAGACATTGATGCATGAGGAAGAGAGTCAATCCAAAATGCTTTTAAAACAAATTGACGGTCTTAGAAAAGAAAGTTAACATTAAACCAATTAATTATGTTGAGTTAAATTGATTATTTGAAGATTTTGGTAAACATTTTATCCCACAACAAGAACTATCTGATGAACAAGCTTTCTGGTTGCAAACTTCACACCCTAACACTGACCAATTTGCTTTTTCGCCTGTCAAAATTGAGGCTCCTAGGGAACTTCCTAAGGTAAGCCTAGTTAATACAATCCTTAAAAAGCTTAAATACCATCATGGCCAATTTGACAATGTGGTGAAAAAGAGGATTATGCCTGATGCTTTAACAGAAGGGGAATGGGGGTTTGAAGATACTAAAGCTGTTTTTCTAAAAGAAATAATTCCATTTGTAAAGACCTTAAAAGACATATTTAATGTTTATGATAAAGATCTTTTAAATGAGGTAACGGAAGTACAAACAGTTTTTAACCAGATGGAAGCTGTTGTTCAATAGTATTTTGTAGATAAACAGTGGTTTGAAATTAAAAAGAAACAATTTTTGATTGAAAACGATTTGTACATCTTGGATCAAATCCATCTCAAGATATTGAGAATATGTTGTGCCATTCCTGTTGGATATAATACTTTCTGTGAATGTGAATTCTTCTGCTGCTATGAATGATTTTGTGAATTATATGGAAATGTGCAACAAGTGTCTCAAACTTGAAGCTGAGCTTATCAAACAACACAACATGGTTGAAAAAGATGAGTATAATAGACTTTTGAAAAGCTTTTCTAAACTTGAACAACACTGCATTTCTCTTGAACTTGCAATGCAACTCAATAAAGAAATTTTTCAAAAGAATAACACATCTGTGAACCAAACTGAACCTTCATTTGATCAATTGTTTGAATTGAACAATTTGAAAGCTGAGCTTCAAGAAAAAGACAGAACAATTGAGAAGTTAAAGGCAAACATTAAACGTATGAATAAAACTTCCACCATAAACAGTGTGAAAAAGGACATAGATGAGTTCGAGACCATCAACATAGAACTAGAACATAGGGTGGCAAAACTAATTGCTAAAAATGAGCATTTGAAACAGACTTATAAACAACTCTATGATTCAATTAAACCATCACGTGTTCGTTCTAAAGAACATGTTGAATCTTTGGTTAATCAATTAAATCAAAAGTCTGTTGAAATTACTGATTTAAATGCTCAACTTTAAGAAAAGGTTTTTGTCATAACAGCATTAAAAAATGATCTTAGGAAATTCAAAGGAAAGGACATTGTTGACAATGTTGCCCAAGTGTCAAATGCTACCACTATTGCTCCAGGGATGTATAAGCTTGACCCAGTAACTTTAGCTCCTAAGGATAAGAATAATAAGGAAACTCGCATATACTACCTTAAGCACACTATGGAACAAGCTGCTATTCTTAGGGAGATAGTTAAACAAGCCAAATCACTAAACCCCTTAGATAGTGCATCTTACTCTGCCTGTATATTAAGCTGATTCATATAAAAATAAAAAAATTAAGAGTTGCTAGGATATGTTAGAGATACTTGCCCTGATATTCACAATACTAAGCGAAATTAGTTGCGTCACCCTAAATCAACAAAAAAGAAAACAGTTAGGTTTACTGAACCCGTCATATCATCAAGCACATCCCAAAAACAATTAGGCTCTTCCCAAACAAAGACCAAATAGACCACTAACAATTCTGTGTCAACTTCTACAGGAGTAAGCCGGTCTACTAAATCTAGCAGGTCAAAGTCTACAGACAATAAAAAGAATGATAGGATCCTGTAGATTTCAAGTAGTACCCAGAAGAAGAATAAAGTAGAAGACAGCTCTAGGATCGTTAAGTCTTGTTTGAATAAACCGAATTGTGTTGTTGAACCATCTAGAAATGCACATGTGCATCATTCTAAATTAAATATAATTTTTGAGCTAATGTGCGTTAAATGTAATAGTTCTATGTTTGATGCTAGACATGAATTGTCCTTTCTTGAATTTGTATATGACATTAGTGCGAGTTCCAAATCTAAGTCTGTTAAGAAAGCTAAAAAGAAAAAAGAATGGAAATCTACATGAATTTTTTTTATTAAAATTAGATATAACTGGAGACCCACAGGAAGGACTTTCACTTTAGATGGAAATGTGTGCCCTTTAACTAGGATTACCGCCACTAATAAAGCGCCTCTTAGGGAACCCATTCTCTAGAAGTAGTTGCATAAGAATCTGTAGTAACTAAGGTTTATACTAGGAGACCTAAGGTAACAAAGACTAATGGTTCTAATAGCAAACCTAAGATTGAAAAATCTATGATTTCTAACAAAACGAAACCCGGTACATCTCAGGGATCCAATACTTCAGTTGCTCCATCTTCTTCTTCTCTTGTCGATCTCAGGTTGTCCAAATTGTTTTGTGGTATTTGGACTCCAGATGCTCAAAACACATGACTGGAGATCGTTCTCAGCTTACCAATTTCTTTCACAAGTTTCTTGGTACTGTCAAGTTCGGTAACGACCAGATTGCAAAGATTATGGGGTATGGTGACTATCGGATAGGGAATATCACAATTTTAAGAGTTTATTACGTGGAAGGACTAGGACACAATCTATTCTCCGTTGGTCAATTCTTTGACTTAGATCTTGAAGTAGCTTTCAGAAAACATACGTGCTTTGTTCGTAATCTGGAAGGTATTGATTTACTCTCAGGATCTCGGGATACCAACCTTTCTACATTATCAATTAGGGATATGATGGCGTCTTCTCTAATTTGTCTCTTGTCCAAAGCCTCAAAGACTATGTGGAAACTGTAGAAGGGAGGGTGAATACATTTCCTTTCAAAAACTTTAAATCTTTAAATTAATTTTTACATGACTCTCTGCTAGAGGTCCCATAAATATATGGAGGCTGCCTAGTACATCAGGAGGCCACCCTATTTAAAGGTACCGCCTTCAGAAGAGGTTTTCAGACTAGATCATTTGTATCAAATCCCCAATCAAGTTTGACACAATATGAGAAGTGTTGATAAAGGATTTAAAATAACTAGCGCATATTCTATCAATATAACCACACTCACAATGTTTACTACAAAGAGCTACACAACCATGACTAACACAATATACACAACAATGCACACAATCATAAGCACAATGCAAGTGTAAAAGTAAAGTGATAAATGTAAGACATAAGTAAAGAGAAAGGTAAAAGAAAATGCAAACCTGCACGATGATTTATAGTGGTTTGGTCATGAAACTCCTCTTTACCCTACTCCGCTCCTCGAGTATCCAACTCAGGAGTTACTTCACTAATCAACAAGCTCCTTTTCGGCAGAGAAAACCTTATACCAATGCTTACATTATTTTTTGACACTAAGCTAGATGTCGAGTCCTTCTTCAGGTACAACCAAACCCGTTATGTTTTATGGCCCAACATAACAAACCTTATATTTTATTGCCTAAACACATAAACCGTGTCGCTTATATTATTTTCCAACACTAAGCTAAATGTCGAGTCTTAATCTTAGCTAGAACCAATCTACCATTACAATAATGTATTTTAAGGCCCAAAATACTAACCAACCCACAATCAACCCTTCCGAATGTACACACCATTCAGATCTACACACTACTAAAGATTGAAAGACATGGACTCGATCTATATGTAACATATGTTACAAATGAACTAACTAGACTACATAACTTCGTATCTTGACGATGACGAAAGTTCTTCTCTTGCACTTAAGGGAAGAAGGAAAGGATAGAAGATTGGATCACATTTAAACAAGATTAAACAAGTTAAATGATCAAAGGTTTAGAGAGATTTAGTGAGATCTAGAGAGAGAAAGAACTAAAAGAAATTCATGCAAAAGGGTTAGTTTTTCTTCTGGAAATAGTGTAGTATTTATAGCCAGCGAATCTCAACAGTCATCCCTGGCGGTCCCAGATATATCTGGGGGCCGCCGTACCTATAAGGGGGCTGCCTAGTAGACTCCGCCCCTATTTTTATCTTTTTGTGGGGAAGGTTGTATTTGGTATGGAAGCTTCCATTTTGGGGGAAAAACCAGATTTGAAATTTGAAATAATTACCACATAAAACATTTCTTTGTAATTCAAAAATAATTTGTCTAAACAATTTTTGAGAAATTATTTTGTTATATTTATAAAAATATAAAGTTTAAGACAAAAACTTATTTCTTTGATCATCCTATAAGTTTAATGTTGTTTGTACATACCTTATGTGATTTACGTCGAGTGCAAAGAAATGTCAGTGTGGATGTAGACTTGAGACGTCAAGAGATGTAGATGCAAGTATGCATTGATATTTTGTGATTATGATTAACTTGCTCACTTTATGTTACGTATTACAAGTTACATGTTTGTCATCACCAAAATATAAAGAGATCGTATAGATTAAATATCGTAATATTTGCACTAACAATCTCTCCCTTTTTGATGATGAAAAACTATGTAAAATATAACACATAGTAAACTTTAAAGTTACTCATTTACACTTCCTTCTCCCCCTTTTGTTGAAGCAAAAAGGGATTATGTGGATAATGGTTTGAGAATATAGGTTGGAGGTTTGAGAAGAAGACATGAGAAGACGTATGTGCTCTGGGTATATACGTTTGAGGAATGAAAAGAAGGTAGGTGCTTCGAGTATATAGGTTTGAGGTATGAGGAGAAGATATGAGAAGTAAAGGTGAGGGTGATTGCGTGTTTCTTTGGATAGTGTTGATCCCAACGTAAGATCGATTCCTTAGCTTGTAAAGGTTAAGTTACTTTGGATAAATCCAAAACAACTATGGTAGAAACTTTGTAAATACTAAAGA
>BQNB010010704.1:52854-71959 GCA_026074375.1 Tanacetum coccineum
TTAAATCTTAATTTATCAACATGTTCTACATTATCTATTTTGAGAGATTCATTAGAAATCGTACATTTGCCAATGATGTTACTGCGAAGATTACTACCAAAAATGGCGTTACCTTCATTGTATGCCTTGTAAGTGGAGAAGAGCTTTCGGTTGCCCGTCATATGTTTAGAGCATTCGCTATCCTTGATCCATTCGTCGGGCTCCAAGTCGACTCCAAGGCATATCTATTTATATAAGAGTGGGAGACACATTTCCCATGGCATGTAACTTTGACGTGGAAAGTTATTCTAAGTTACGGGAAAGCTATGAGGTTAGTTTTGTCGACCAACATGTCTTCTTGGTTGCGGTGTTTTAGAACTAGGATAATTATTATTGACTTTTCTAGGAGGTGGGGTTTTTGATCTAAAGTTTGGTTTTTAAAATCTAACTCGATAGAATTGTTTAACTTCATTGTCACTAGCAACGGGAACTTTGGCTTTGTTTACAATTATGTGTTTTGGTCTAGGACTCAAAATGGATTTTTGAAAAGACACAGTTTTCTCAGAATCAGGCGTTGCTGGTGGCGGTCCCATAATTATTTTAGGGGCCGCTTGGTCACTTAGGGGGCCGCCCATATTTATGGGACCTCCATCAGAAGACGCTTTTTTCTGAGCTTTCACCAATTTTATTTCCTTAGTTCCACTAGATGATGCTTCAAATGAATTAAACCCTAAACCTAATTTATCACCGGAGGGTTTTTGATTACTTAACATTTCATTAAAGCAATGTGTACTCTTTTCAAATTTATTAAATCTAGTAGATTCTTCTTTGAGTTTTTCATTCTCAATTTTAAGCGCATGACACTTTGCACAATCAAGATCAACTCCCTTGTTTTTCTCGAGTATGGACAATTTATCTTTTAATTCTCTAAGCTCATTTTCTAGACTATTTCTAGTAGCTTTTAACCTTTTGTTCTTAGTGATTATCTTTAGACTCATTTTGCATAATTTATCATATTCATTGTCTAAAGCTAAATCATCAATTGATTAATTTTCATCACTAAAGTATGAGGATTCGGAACATACCTCACTTGATGCATGAGCTACGAGACACGTTTCATATTTGACTTTCTCATCATCTTCTTCACTATTATCGCTCCAAGAGCCTCCGACAAAAGCTCTTTGGTTCTTATCTTTCGGTGGTTTTGGACATTCTCTAATAAGATGATTCGGGTCGCCACATCTAAATCAATTTCCATCACTTTTACCGTTCTTGTCATCACGGCTTCTTTAGAATGTTTTTTGTCGTTCCGAGGTTGTCTTATGAAATAACCTCTTCTTTTAAAGAACTTCTTGAAGTCTCTTACCGCCATGGCGTACTCTTCATCTTCACTACCGGAAGTAGAACACTCTTCATCACTAGATTCTTTCTTAGCCTTTAAAGCAATATATTTCCTTTCAACTTTTGCTTTGACTATTTTGGAATCTTTCTTGATGATCATTTCGTGAACTTTGAGGTTCCTGATAAGTTCATCAAGAGATAGTGACATTAAGTCTTTCTACTCTTTAATCGCCGTGACCTTTGCTCTTTATTTAGGATGTAGAGCCCTAAGAAACTTCCTTACGTAGTTCTTACTAGAATAACCTTCATCAAGAGCTTTAAGACTAGTGATAATAGTATTAAATCTAGCAAAAGCATTATCTATAGATTCATTTTGGAAGATGCGAATAGATATATTGCTTGGAACCATTAGGTTCGATCTTATTATCTTTGATTAGGCTATTACCTTGGATGGGTGGATTTACAAAGTTTTCCTATTTTTATTTTTGCCGTGTTACACATGATAATTTCTTTCATATTATTTTCTTGAAAAGCATTGTATTAACATTTGGCTTCATATTTTCGCAAGTTCTTTTTGAGATAATCGGTTTATTTTTTCAAAAAGGGATGGAATAACCTCATCTAATTTGGTTTCCGGATTTTGTACAATAGGTTGAAAATCACCATTGGTAATAACATGCCAAAGATCTAGATCTTTTGATTTAACATATGTCTCGAATCTATTTTTCCAATAAATAAAACTATCGCTTTCAAAGAGTGGTGGTCTTTGCATAGATTGCCCTTCTAGATATTTGTTAGAATCCATAGATCGATCTGCTTTATAATACAGTATATTTTAAAAAATCTTGAGTGACCTTGCTATGATACCAATTATGGAAACTAGAAGGGGGGGGGTGAATAGTTTACACGTTTGTTTTACGTTTTAAAAGTTTACTTTCAAAAATGTATAGATCCGAGTTATATGTTCAATCAAATTACAATATGAACAAGCAATAACCATCTAAACTAAAACTAGATAACGACAATAATAATTTAAAGAGATAAGGAAAGAAACAACCAAACCAAGACACCAAGATTTTATAGTGGTTCGGCTACAAAGCACCTCTTCGCCCTACTCCACTCCTCGAGTATCCGACTCGAGATTTCACTATGTCAACAAGCTCCCTTTAGGCGGAGAAAACCGTTTACACGTCGTTTACGTTATTTTCCGACACTAAGCTAAATGTCGAGTCCTAATCTTAGCTAGAACCAATCTACCACTTCACAAGATATACACACTCACAAGATCTACACTATCGGATCTACACAATATCCGAATCACACAAATACACAAGATAAATACAATAGAGGTTTGATACTTAGAAAAAAAGAGGAGAGATCACTAATTAACACTTCGTTTCTTGACGAATATGAGTGTTCTTCTCTTGCACTTGAATGAGAGGAAAGAGATGAGAAGAAGAGATTTGATCACTTGAAACAAGATCTAAGTATGTTAGTGATTAAGAGTTTTAGTGAGAGAAAGAAGGTTTAGAGAGAGAAAGAAAAGACTAAAAAAATTTCGTGCAAAGAGGAATGTTTTTCTGCTGGGAATGGAGTAGTATTTATAGACAGGAAATCTCAACGGTCATCTGGTGGCGGTCCTGGCGGTCCCATATATATAAGGGGGCCGCCAAGCCTATAAGGGGGCCGCCACTAGACTCCGCTCCTGTATTTGTCTTTTTGTAGTGAATGTTGTATCTGTTATGGAACCTTCCATTTTGGAGGAAAATTTAAATTTCAAATTTTAAGTTTTTAATAAAACTTTTCTTTTAATTAGAAAATATTTTGTAAATGTAATTTTTTTAAGAACATACTTTTGTAGAATTAAAAGTGAGGATTAATAGAAAAATATTTTCTTGATCACTAATCATGCTTAATTATTTTATTTGTCCATACCTTAAGTGATCACTAATCTTAAAAATAGAATTTTACATTTAATAATTTGTAAACGTTTATTTTTTTTGTTAACGTTTTTACATTTTGTTATTATCAAAACGTTAAGAGGTCAAAAAATATAAATAACATTTTTAGACATTATTTGTATTAACAGATCCCTACCCTATATCATTCTTCATCCTAATCGTTGGTTAAATTCGAATGAGAATGTGATCGAACACACATGTCTATTCCGTCATTACGGCCATGTATGTGTGCTTCAGCTGCCTTGTTGGAGTGGTACTTTTGGTGAAAGATTGTAGAATGATAAACCCTAAGCCTTGTCTTAAAAACCTATATTTACCTCTATAAACTTGTTACTCCTTAGCTTTAGCGGTGGAGATGTGTATCCTAGCCAAGCTTATGATAGAATACTCGTCAAGACCGAGCAATTGAGAGAATTAGTTACATGTTACCACATAGATTAGTTGAGTGATTTGAGTGTTTTCATCTTCCTATTTCGTAAGGTGTTTGGTTGTGTACTTGTAATAGATCAAATAAATGCATTAACGAAAAATAGCCTTAGGGATACATTTTTATAGACTTATAAAGGCTACTTGAGGACAAGTAGGATTCAAGTGAGGGGATATTTGACGATATCAAATAATGTCTATTTTATAGCATCATTTATCCCATGTATTTAACCCATTTTGTATAATTATTGCAAAGAATTGTTACTTAATCGTTTATATTTGAGAATTGCAGTAATTATGGAGTACTTGGTGAAAATTTGCAAAAGACGCGCATTCTAGAGCTTAAATGAAGATATTTTGAAGATTTACTATTCTGACAACCAATACGACGTATCCATCAAGGAAGATACGGCGTATCCGTGCTTGCACTCACCAAAGACAACAAAGGAAAGAAGACCAATACGCCTTATCCAGAAGAAGTCAATACGCCGTATTGAAGACATAGTATGTGAATATTTTGTAAGATATCAAACGTGGTCCCTACTCTAAGAAACTCCAATACGCCGTATCCAATCCCTTAGATACGCCGTATCGAATCAACTTCCAGACCTTATAAATACAAAACTCAAAAACGAGTTTTAAGTGTGCTAAATCATATTCTCGATACCTAAATCACAAAAGTCGATTTTTAGAGGAGAAAAAGAGCAGAAGAGGTCTTGCAACGCATTCCAATCCATAGAAGACAACGTGTAATTTCTTATACTTTTGTAATCGTTTAGTTTTTGGTATCATTCGTTAACTTGGTTAGTTTACCTTGGCTAAAACAATTACTCTTATATTAAATATGATGTTTGAAGGCTAATACCTTTGGGTATTAGCCATTATTATAAAGATCTGAATGTTTGGTTTTGTTTATATCTTGATTGCTTAATTTATCATTATATGCTTGTTTATGTTTATCAATTTATACTTGTTTACGTGCTTTTGTATGCGACCTATCATTCAACTAGATCTAGTGATACGAACCAAGTAATCTAGATGCCGGGATAGCTCTCCATATAGTGATTTATACATCTAGAATCATAGGATCACAAGTATTGTCCTTCTAAAATTATGCTAAGGATACGCTTCTGGCTTAACTAGTTAAAGGAAACTGCCTTTGGTTTATTGAACATGGTGACTAGTAGGCGAATCTAGATAATTCAGCAAATAATGTTCTGATTCTATTGGATAGTTGGACAAGTGGACTACTTATGTATAAATTGCCTTTAAGCAGTAAGTGGGTAAAGTCTCTATGAGTTAGGGTTTAACAAGATCACCATTGCTTTAATCCTTAAGATAGATTATAATCAAGTAATAAGTATGCTTTATGCGAATGCTTTAACTATGACAGAATTAATGTGTCTAGGTCTTAGGATGAAGTCCCGCCTAAGTCTAAGAATGATATGCCTCTTCGAGATAAGTAATCATTGCACTGAATAAACAAACCAACTTCTAATCGGATTAATGATGGCTAATACAGTTTTCTATCGTAAGGCTCAACCACTCTTTTATCTTCTGTTAATTTGCTTGCGTGGGTTAAAGTGTCTTGAATTGATTCTAGTCACCAAACAAACCTGTGCCAGTCTCTCAGGCTGAAACCCCCCCTTTTACCTGTTAGAATTAGGATTAGTACTAACATAGGATTAGCATAGGTTTGACTTAGATTAGAATTAACACAGATTAGATAACCAAAATATAAATAAATTGAGAGATTTAACCTCGCTTCAAGTGTTCGACACCCTACTTACTACGAATCTACCACCGACCGGGTACACTGCCCGTTAAAGTGTTGTTTTTGGTTAAGTTAGCAAATTATAAATTTAAAACTTGAACTATCATAAATAAACACCACACAACGACACACCAATTATACTAGTGTAATAGTATCATTATCGTGGATTTACGACTGTACGTACTGATGGTATAAACCTCCATCCCAAACTAGTATATATCATGATGTATCTTTCTCTCTCTCTCTCTCTCTCTCTCTCTATCTCCCTCTCTCTCTCTCTCTCTCTCTCTCTCTCTCTCTCTCTCTTTACTTATTGGATGTGTTGTTAAGTAGATTAGTACACCACTCAGTTTCTTTAAGACTTAAAGTTTCATAAAATTTAAAGAAGTCAAACACACCGTATTCACCCCACTTTAAGGTTCTGCAACTGGTGTCAGAGTGGTTTACTCTAGTTTTCAAGTGTTAAAGCCTTCTTGTGAAGTTGTTTTAAGTTGAAAACTACTCTTTCAAAGATTCAAAATCCTAACTCTAGTTTTTGAAAAAGTTAAGTAAGAACCATAACTCAAGAGAACTATGTTGAGGGGTGCTCATGCAAAGACCACCTTTACTAGAGGCCGATAGGTTTTTCTTTTGGAAAACCTGCTTTGAGACTTATGTTAAGTCCAAAGATATTAACTTGTGCAAGTGATTTAAAATGGTGACTTAGTTTTCAAAACGGAGGGCTCGGAAACAAAGGAGGAGAAGGAGATGCCATATGAGTTACTTGAAGTTTATGAGAAAAAGAAACTTGGCAAAAATAATGAAGCCAAGATTACTCTTTACAACGCCTTACCGCGTAAAGAGTACGAACAAGTTTTTATGTGTAAAATCGCCAAGGAGATTTGGCATACACTTATTATTACTCATCACGGAAACTCACAAGTCAAGGATTGCAAGATTGACATTTTCACTCAAAAATATTTGAAGTTCTGAATCTCGAGTGAAGAAAGTATTGACTATGGCTTCACACGGTTCAATGATATTGTTATTAGTCTCAAAATGTTTAGATCAAGATTATTTTAACAAGAAGCATGTGAGGAACTTTCTTTGTGAACTTCCATTAAAATGGAGGGCCAAGATTACGGCCATTGAAGAAGCCAAAAATGTGGAAACTAGAAGGGGGGTTGAATAGTTTGCCCGTTAATTACCATTTTAAAAGTTTGCTTATTGATGACATCAAATAACGTCTATTTTATAACACCATCTATCTCATGTAATTAACCCATTATGTATAATTATTGCAAAGAATTATTACTTAATAGTTTATATTTGAGAATTGCAGTAATTATGGAGTACTTGGTGAAAGTTAACTAAAAGGCACGCATTCTGGAGCTTAAACGAAGATATTTTAAAGATTACTGTTCTGACAACCAATACGTTGTATCCATCAAGGAAGATACGGCGTATCTGTGCCTGCACTCACCAAAGACCACGAAGGAAACAAGATCCAATACGCCGTATCCATGAAAGGCAATACATCGTGTTCAAGCTATATGGGAATAAAATATTCTGGAAGATATAAAACATGGTTCCTACTCCAAGAAACCCTCAATACGCCATATCCAACACTTTGGATACACCATATCGAACCGACTTCTGACCCTATAAATAGAAAACTCAAAAACG
The DNA here is from genome assembly GCA_026074375.1 of Tanacetum coccineum. Lineage (NCBI taxonomy): Eukaryota > Viridiplantae > Streptophyta > Magnoliopsida > Asterales > Asteraceae > Tanacetum > Tanacetum coccineum. The sequence continues at coordinate 60,001 of BQNB010010704.1, forward strand.
AGTTTTAGGTGTGCTAAATCATATTCTCGATACCTAAACCACAAAAGTTGATTTTTAGAGGAGAAAAAGAGCAGAAGAGGTCGAGCAACACGATTAATTCCATAGGAGACAACGTGTGATTTTTATACTCTTGTAATCGTTTAGTTTTTGGTATCATTCGCTAACTCAGTTAATTTATCTGGGCTAAATCATTACTTTTGTATTAATTATGACGTTTAAAGGCTGATACCTTTGGGTATTAGCCATTGTTATGAAGATCTTAATGTTTGGTTTGTTTATCTCGATTTCTTAATTTATCGTTGAATTGCTTGTTTATGTTTATCATCATACTTGTTTATGTGCTTTTGTATGCGACCTATCATTCAATTGGATCTAGTGATACATACCAAATAATCTAGATGTCGGGATAGCTCTTCATATAGTAATTTATACATCTAGACCAATAGGATCACAATTAATGACCTATCTTTGCCCTTAGATTGTAAGCTTAGTTAGACCATAAGGTGACATTGGTATCAACAAGTACATTCTAATATGTTGGTAAATAATTGGTTAGTGGACTACTAGTGTATGAATTGCCATTAAGCAGTAAATGGGAAAAGTATCTATGAGCTAGGGTTTAACAAGATCATCATTGCCTTAATCCCTAAGATAGATAATCAGCAAATAAGGATGCTTTATGCGGATGCGTTTAATTATGACAAGATTCTACGTGTCTAGGTCTTAGGAAGAAGTAATGCCTAAGTCTTAAGAATGATATGACGCCTCGAGATAAGTAATCATTGCACTAATAAACAAGCAAACATTCTTATTGGATTAATAATATTTTATATAGTTTTCTTATATTTGGCTATACCGCTCTTTTATATTCTGATAATTTGCTTCCGTGTGTTTTAGTGTCTTGAATTAGTTTTAGTCACCACCAAACCCGTGCCAGTCTCTTAGACTGAAAACCCCCCTTATCCATTAGATTTAGGATTAACATAGGTTTAGCATAGATTAGACTAACTTAGATGAGAAAAACCTAAGTATTAATAAATTGAAAGTGTTCCTCGCTCTTAGTGATCGACACCCTACTTACCAAGAAACTCCCACCGACCGGGTACACTATCCGTTAAAGTGTTGTTTTTGGTTAAATCGGCAAAATATAAATTTAAAACTTGAATAATAATTTAACACCACATAACGACACAATTAAGTTTTTGGCGCTGCTGCCGGGGAATGAGAATTAATCTTGATTTTTATTTGATATTTTGGTTTTTAGCATTAGATTAGATCTAACCCTTAGGATTAGCGTAGTTTAGATTTAGTTCATATTCCTGTTTGTTTGCTAATTGTGTTTATGTTATATGGCATATTCAGTTCACTGAATACGACGTATAAGTTATTTGACGGGTTTCTGCCCTAGTAAGTTTATTACAGGATGGACGATCCGAACATTACTATGGAAGAATACATTAGGATCGAGGAAGAAAAAGCCCAAAAACATAGGAAAGTGTTTAACTGGGAAACTGCTAAGTATGGTAAGATCTGGTATGATGAAGACGTTCTCGACCTCAGACCCATTGAAATCGAATTCCTAGCCATAGTCTTCAATGAAACACCTTCTTGTGAACCCACAGTAAGTTCTCTTAACAATGACATTGATTTAGAATATCATTTGACGCATCCGACAATGAAGATTACACGGTAGTTTTTGACAAAAACTCGTTTTCTTATAAAATAATTTCAACCAATGATTTGAAAACGGATTCGGAAAACGATAATGAAAAAGTCAATAAGCCTTTATTTCCATCACCCGAGCCTACGGTCAGTTGTATTGATGATTTAGACTTCCTTAAAGAATTTGAGAATGAATTTCCAGCCATTGTTTACAATGATGCTCTAACGTCTAAATTAGATTTCTCAACTGAACCAACTTTATGCCCTCAACATATCGATAAATTTGATTTGAATGTCAAACATCATTGTCTGAATATGATGAAGTCTAACAAAGCATTTTGTACTTTAATGATCTATTCCCTTTCAACATAGTTTATCCCAATGATCTAAAATCGGATAAAGGCGATGATGAATTTGAAATCAATATGATACAATCTTTGGGGGGCGGGGGTAATGATAATATAAATAAACTTTTTGAGGAAAGTCACGATAAAATCAGAAAAGTTTTCATTATGGGAAATTTATCATGGGATTAAATGTGAATATCGTGCCTTGGAATCATTTTGTCAACGGGATGCTATTCAATCTTATTATGAATTTGTATGTGTCATTTGGCATTCCGTTCGACCCTAAACGGTATTATAAGGATGGTGATTGTGCAAGAATGTTGCGAAGGCCAAGGTACGTTTTTTTTACTTTGTTAAATCTAGGGAAAATTGGTCTCCAAGAATGGATACAGCGTATTTGGGTAAAACCAATACGGCGTATCCCCTGTTTTAACTTGTGTTGACTAAGTCAACAAAATTCGCCAATACGGCGTCTTACTCAAACACCGATACGGCATATCGAGTCTGGGTATAAAAGCCAAACTGATACACCGGATCAAGCTTTTACACACACTCACTTTTTACTCTCACACTCAAATTTTTACCGCAAATTTTCTTAGAAAATCAAATTACTCTTATCCATATTTATATCTCTCTCATCATCTACATAAGGTATGAATGCAATACCCATCCTTATTTTCGTTTTAATTTGAAAAATCAAATTAGAGGGTTTGGTTTTATAAATTAAGGGTTATGTCGTAGAACTTTGTGCTTAGGTTCCCCTTTACCCCTTTGAATGATATATCTGGAGTTGTTGTTTAGTTGTAGTGGGTCAAAATGGGTAAAAGGGAATCCCCTTTTCGTTTTCAAATTGCAGAGCAATTCGGCATATCCAGTCAAATAGATATGGCGTATTGACTCAATTTTACCCAAACTTAAGACCTCAATACGGCGTATTCAATAAAATGAATATGACGTATTGATCTAAAAAAGATCATGCGTTTTGATTCACATACGCCGTATTGATTTCTATCTATACGGCGTATTGACTATACTGATCTTTATACGGCGTATCCATTTATGAATACGACGTATCCACTCTCAGAACAGAATGATTAGAAAATTTATAAACTTTGTACTATTCTCGTTAACTTTGTAGATATGAAACCTCTACCTCCTCATGATCAGAGACACCTATGGCTTCGTTATCAGGTAGTGGGATACATTGACAAGATAGTTCACAATTTTGAGCAGAGGCTCGAGACGATATTCGGTAGGCAGGATAACCGAGTACATATACTAGATTTTGAGGGATTGACTCCGGACATGAGGCAGGATTTGGCCGAGAGGATGAGGATGGTATGCACTAGGGACGATGGGCAGGAGGTATTTGTGAGTCACGCTTGGAGGAGATTTTTTGTGATTTGAGCACCTTTAGTTCAGGAGTTTATACTCGAGTTCTTCAACACTTGTATGATCAGAACGAGATGGGGTTAGATGTGGTTGGTGCTCTATGTTTTCAGTTAGGAGGTGCTAGGCGTAGTATGACTTGGAGGCAGTTTATTCTAGCTCTAGGTTTGCATACTACCTAGGAGATGGCAGAGGACGGATTTGGTGCATAATGGTTGGGGAGTGAGAGAGTGATCCCCGATAAGGGGGATGTTAGTGATTACTAGGTTGATATTTCTTTTGGCAGGGACTGTAACACCCCCAAAATAGGTCGTAGCGGAATAAGGATCCGGGAGCGTTACTTCATAATAACATTGCACAAGACATAAGAGAACGACCACTAAACGTGTCATTTGAAAATGATTAGTACATAGAAATCTCACATAAGTACTAACAATTTACAAAGCAATACACATATACATAAATGCACATATAGTTCCTATTACGCGTGCTATATGAGAGTACTTAGGTTATAGTCTAGGTCACAACCACCTAGTTCTCTATAACCAATGGCTTTGATACCAATCTGTCATACCCTGTCTAAGGCGGAAACACGAGATGTAACGAACATGATCATCATAACACATTAATATATAACAATAGAGAATTCACTAAATGAAAGATCAACATAAATATGTCATGACGACTCCTGACATAAGCGGATAGTTTTATCATGGATAGTCAGTACCACAATAACATAGCCACATAGTCATAATAATCCCACAACCCGGTACAAGTGCAATTATGTCAAATAGTCAAATCAAACATAAAGATAATAAATGCAAGAATACAAAGGATAAGTAACCCATGAGGGTTACATCATAAGTCTTTCTAAGTAACGCGTGAAGGCCCTATTCCTATAGTAAGTTGATTACCTGAAAATGAATACTCGAAAACGTCAAAATAAAGTTGGTAAGCTCGTAGGTATAAGTAATAAACCTATTTGTTGTGCATATTAATTAAGTAGGACAAAAGAGTGAAGATATACATATACAAGCATTAAGAGATAATACACAACAACGAATCACATAAATAAACTCAAGTAATAATAGGTGCATCTTCCCATAATATACTGGGCGCATCTACCCAAAGATATAATGTGTGCCTCTTCCCGAAGGTAAATTTACCTCTCGTAATTTAAGTACACAGTAACGCTGCTAGCCTTAATTCTATTAAGTCAAACAAGAATGTTATCGGTCTTATTAAGTCAAATTAGGTCATGTAATGTAATAGGCTAGTTGGGTATTAACGGGCTTGGATTGTAATCTAATATTGTCCGTGTTTCGGGCTCAAAGCCTAAGTTAAGCCAAGCCTGGCCTAAGAAGAAGCCCATGTGTCTTAAGTGAAGGCATACAGTATAAATAGGACCCTCTCCACACATGGAGAGGGTGTTAGTTTCCATTTGTTATATGTGTAACTCACCAAACTCTTTCTTCTCAATCTAATATTCTTCCATTTCCTTTTCTACTCTTCGTGCTTAAATTCGTCCTATGTGCATATTTGGTTTGCTTATTCTAGTTGTATATGGATTAAACTAAGGGATAACATGTGGTATCAATCGCCAAGGGGTGTTTAGTGTTTGATTCATGGTAAAAATGTAACAACCCCAAAAATGGGTCGCAACAGAATATGTTTCCGGGAGCGTTACTTCATAAACCATAGCTCAATTCATGAGAGAACGACCTCTAATTGTGTCGTTTGAAAAGTAATCTTGGTTTGGTTTAGACTCCAATGCACATCAAGTATGTCAAGTAGCTTGTTAACCTGAGAAAAACATGCTTAAAAGTGTCAACATAAAGTTGGTAAGTTCATAGGTTTTTGTAAGTATAAATGTTGAACCACAATTTTGTAAAGTATGTATGACCGTTTTAATCCTTGTATGTTCCTCAAAAATATATGTATGAATGTTGGAAATCAAAGAGTTGTAAAATATGCATGACCATTTAAATCCCCAAATAGTCACTAAAACGTATATATGAATGTTATAAACCAAAAAGTTGTAAAGTATGCATGACCATTTCAATCCTCAAATATTCACAAAAACGTATGTATAGTTGGACCCCCATTGTTCAAAGATTTGTTATTGTCCACTTTATTCAAGGCAGACGACTAAATAGTCGGTGTGTATATAAAAACAATGATTACGATTACTCTAAGTTCATGAAACTGCTGCGTAGACTCATATATATGCCACTTTATTTAAAGAACTGTAATTGTTCATGTTTATGTAAATGCTGTGCTCCGACATGCTATAACGTTTCGTTTTGCCTGGTGATAGCTAGAATCACCCGAACGGGGCTGTCACACCCGAATAGATCTATTTCATAACTTTACGTGCTTACCTATGGCGAGATTAACGTTCTATCCGCTTTTTAAGCTAATCTGTAATCCTTTGGGTAAAAGTAAAGTTGTGTCCTTATTTTCAAAAATAAAATGAAACAAGCAATGTATTTCATCGTAAAATAAGTAATTGAGTATGTAGACCAGTTTGTAAAACGAATTGTAAATGCACATGTAATAAATTCAAACCAATCATGTAAATGAATTTGGTAACAAGCATGTACTCACCCCAAAAGTTGTAAAGTATATGCAAAACAAGTAAAATGTGGGGTTATAAACTCACCTTGAGTGAATGGATAGCAAGTATATCAGAAAATGTGTCACGTAAGTGTCCGAATGCAACCTAATTAATTATAGATCGTATGAGTACTAAGTACTTTGAATAACTAAGACCATATATAATTCTATATAGCTACATCACCATCTAATTGTATTTTTGAAATACTAATTAAATCGCATTTGATAATAACCATGTATTTGTACTCGTATAATCGTATGAATAGTTCAATCACCTTTGTAAAATAATATTTATAAAATTTAAAACATGTATAAATAATATTTAAGATATTCTAAAATGTTTCGCAATTTTTTTTATTAAACACGAACCAACACTATTCATGTCAGAAAATAGTGTATAAGTATAAAATAGTGCGTATCTTCCTCGTTTTTAGTTCATTTTGTACGTTCTTTATGTCCACGCTTTTGTATTTAAGAGATGTATCAAAATATTACATTTTCATATTTTGAGTCCACTGGTGAACAGTACTTTTTACTGTTCACACACTTTTATAAATTTATTTTTATAAACTTAATTATCGTAAACTCGTAAATGTCATATCTTATTCGTTTTAACCCCGATTTTAGTGATTCTTTCGAGCATGTCTTCATAATTAAAAGTTCTATTTAATTAAACATTTTACAAAAATAAAATACCTGATGTGAATAGTAACTTTTATAAAATTATATTTATAAAAGTATTTATTATTGTGAACTTGCGAGATTCATAACTCCTTCATTATTGATTAAACAATTATGATTCTTAATGTTTTAGAATCCTAAAAATACATACTTTCTGTGAATAATAATCATCCATTTAATCAGAAGTGAAATGAAATAAGTTTTTATAAAATTTCTTTTATAAAAGCATTAATTATTGTATAACTTACAAATGGCGTATCTTCTTCGTTATAACTCGGTTTTTCAAGTTCCTTATATGCCTACAATCCTTGTAACATGTAGTATTTGATAAAATTATAATATGAACACTTTATTTCTAGAATTTGATCAGACCCTTTAAGATTTTTACATAAAATGTGTTTAAAACTTGTTTTTGTAACTTTTTAGTTTAGTAACTTTGTTTCAAGTCTTCTACCATGTCTTATACAACATGTATTACATAATTAAGGTCCCTAGTCCATTGTTTATTCAAATATTATCCGAGAATTACAAGATCTACAAGTCTACATACTTATTTGTTCATAAACTTTAATAAGTACACTTTTAAGATAACTGGTTTATATATATTTTTTATACATAAATCACACTTATATAATACTTATATTTCCATTCCCACATGATATTAACATCCATATAACATATGTAAAAGTATATCATACCATGGTTATAAGTAAAAATCCATGTTTCATGTAAATAAGTTTCTTAGATGGTGATTAACTACATAGTTATTATATACACATAAAATCATGAATGTAAAGAGATTAAGGTTTTTAGATAACCTTAATATGATGTATGATGATGAACATTAATGTCTAAACCCTTGTTTAGCAAATAAACCCTAGCTTCCAAGTCTTAGAAAACCTTAATCTAAAGAAAACCCTAATCTCTTAAACCTCTGCCTTGCCTTAAACCTTTGCAAACACTAAACCAAGCTTTCCAAACCTTATTAGTATACCTTAGATTGTTGTTATAACATTTAGTTATATGTTGTAAATAAATTTTGTATGGATTATTTAGGGTTTTGATGTTTGGTTGTGGGATAGGGAGGGCGAAGGGTAAACAAGAGAAATGAGTGAAGTCTTTTCTTATAGAAATGAAGTGTGTGAAGTTACTTGCATAGTATGCCTTTTATAGCAAGTCTAACTAGCTAATGGTTACATTAACTTAACCATGGTTAGACATTGAATGACCATTGTGTAAGAAAGGCATGGTTTTGGTGTAAGAAAGAATGGGAGGTGTAAGAACTAGTTGGTAAATGTAAGAAAGTTTGCTTGTAAGTTTATACAACATGTGTTATATTAGAAAGTCTTCAAAATAAATATCTTCCTTGTGTTTTTCTCTATGAATCCGGCCCTATGTATGTATATATAAGGATTTGTATAATTTTTGAGTATTGGGTATAATTGTAGGTATTTGGTTGAGTATAGATTGAGATGTGGCTTCTGGGTCTGTCTAATGTAATTTTAATTGCAACAGTAAACGTTTTATGTGTCCAATAAAAAAATAAATATAAAAAAGTTGAGTATTCCTTTTGTGTAAAAATAATATATTGCTTTCTTGACGTAAACTTTAATTGTTTTTTGTGTATGTCCGTTTGTAAACATTTAATTGTTTGATGCCCGTTTACATTGAACGATAATTTTTAGCTTACGCGATTTAACTTAACGATTACGATTAAAAGCAAACGCGTACAATACTAAGAATACATAGTGAATTATTAACGTCATCAATGACCCTAAATCACAGGGTGTTATAGTCTTCCCCTGTTAAAAGAATTTTGTCCCGAAATTCAGTTTGAGTTGCCTTCTGAAATGGTGTTAATGAAGAGGTGTGGGTAAAATAAAATTTATATGAACAGTGACCCCAACGGTCATGAACAGTGACTCCAACGGTCACTCGTCCCCTTTAAATACCAAAAAAAAAATTATCCTCCATTTCTCCACACATCACTTAATCTTTCACTTATATTCCTCTTATCCAAACCTCTCAAAATGTTGCATATCATCACACTCTTGGCAATGGCAACCGCGATAGCACTCGGCATTTATCTTGCCTATTTCTCATACGAAGAAGGATTTCAGTATCTGGCCTTTATTCTAGCAATTCTTGTGCCCCTCATCGTTCTTGCAAATCGGCTGTGGATGCTCTTTGGAAGAAGAACTAGATATTTTGTCGGGAGGGTTGTTATAAAGCTTTCGGTATCTATTTCCTATGTTCTTATGTAATTTATTTTAAGAATAATAAACGGATGTTTGTGGCAACAATTTCTTGTTTGTTATTTTTATTTTATGTCATTCGAATATTTCGTTACCACGCTTGGTAACTCATTTGCATTCCCCTTTAGTTTGCTTTAACTTGAGTGTTCACGATTTGTGATGTTGGTTTAATATTTATTGTTGCTACCAAAGCTCGACTTCTAGCGGGATTTTTCATTCACTTTGCCTTAACGCGTCAGTTATAACATCTTTCTTAGAGTGATAACGACTTTATACCTATGGTGGTGTCATATACCAAGGTCTATGGTTATTATGTATTGCGTCAAAAATGTATGAATTTTGTTATATTCCTTAATGGCGAGGAAACTGTTAGTGGATGATCCAGGGTGGACTAGGGATATGGTCTGACTTTTGGGGCATAGGATTTTTGTTTAAATGATGTCGACTTTATATAGTACGGTGGTGTAAGAGTTTACATTAGTGATTATTATTGTAGTTTGTTTCTCGCGATGATTACAGTTTATGATCGACGCAAAACTTGATATAAATAGAAAATTGTCTTTTGACAAGAAGTTTTTAAGGTGACTACTCTCAGCACGGCATGGTACTTTCCTGAATTATACATAGTTGATCAGGCCATGTATAATTGAAGACTAACGATGCATTGCTCATTTTTGTCAAAATGGCGTTATGATTTCATGATATTCATGAGAGAAGTTTGCAAGAGTAAATAAGGAATCTAAGTTAATATTGACCAAATTTTTATAATACGGTAATTTGATAGATAATTTAAAGTCATTCGTACAACGAACATTTAAGAGAAATACAACGAGAACTCCTAAGGAGATAAAGTGTAAGATAGTTCCAACTTAGGGTTTACTAGGCAAAGCGAGACAACTTTCTCTTTTAAGCTTCAATCGCATCCTCAATGTTGTTAATGTCTTGTTCGGTTTCTCCTCCTCTAAAGGCATACACCATTCCACGTACTTGGTTTTCATGGTTTCGGTTCTTTAATTCCGGGTAATCACTCTTGTAGTGCCCTTGATTCCCACATTCATAGCAAGTAGGTTTCTGACCTGCCTCAGTGCCTCTCTGATTGTTACTAGCATTAATATTTGCAGGACTCCTACAGTCGCGGGCCAGATGGCCAACTCTAATGCACTTGTGGCATTTGGGAGCAGATGGACCATCGTGGTGATAGTTGCATTTAGCGCATAGGGGTTTAGATCCCCCGTATAAATTTTTCTCACCAGTCCCTGCAGTGTACGCCCTATTGGTGTTATGTCTCTTGTTTTGTTATTGTTGTTGGTTATCATCTTGCTTTCTCTTATTCTATGTCTGACGATCAGCAAAAGTACGGATTCTCTTATCCATCACCTTGGTTGCAATTTTAGTTGCCTCTCGCATTGTTTTAGGCTTGGATGCTACTATACTTCCGTGGATCATGTCGGGTAAGCCACAGACATATTTCTCACTCTTGTCAGATTCTTTAGGAAACATTCTAGCACACAGCAGTGCTAGTTCTTGAAAACGTTGGTTGTACCCTATCACATCGGTACCTTTCACTTTCAATTCCCACAGCTCGACTTCAAGCTTCTTAATCTTAGTCCTCGGGCAGTACTTGTCAGTCATCTTCTTCTTCAGTTTAGCCTAGGTCATTACATAAGTAATGTCATTACCAACAGTCCTAACGTGGGAGTTCCACCACGTTAGAGCATTTCCCAGAAGAGTACAAGTAGAGAACTTGATTTGGTTTTCCACAGAACAGTTTCTTATGCGGAACACAATCTCCATTTTCTCAATCCATTGAGTCAATTCAACAACTCCTTCTATGTCTTTGAAATTTAGAGGTTGGCACTTCATGAATCTAGGTAAGTGCACTCACGAGTGGCTCACTCGTTTCTCCTAGCACCTGTTCCTGAATTGTGGCTGTCGACGCCATTCGTGTTTGCATCACGTGCTGCCAAAGTGGCAGTAACGCCTTGGTTAATCATTGCCTGAAGTTGGGCATTAGTGACAGTGGTAGTGGTGGTGGCTGTTGCGGCCGGTGTTGTTTTTGGGTTTAACCTTGTGGTCCTTTTCTTTGGTATCATTTTCTTCAATTATAAGAAAATATAATACACGTTAGATTTCATAAAATCATAAACGCACATGACTGCTATAACAAGCAAAATTAAACTTATGTAAGTATATTAAATAAGACCAGTAGTAATATACGTACTATAATATAAACACGTATATTAATCATGTAAGCATCTAGTATGACCAACTAATGCAAACAAATAGTGTATGTATGTCCCGTGAAAATCCCTTTGTATGAATGCAATGTTTGAAAACGGTTATAGTCCAGCAAAAACATTTGACCTGGTTCTCTATAACCTTGGCTCTAATTACCAATCTGTAACACCCCCAAAATGGGTTGCAGCGAAATAAGGATCCAGGAGAGTTACTTCATAATAACATTGCCCAAGACATGAGAGAACGACCACTAAACGTGTCATTTGAAAATGATACATTGGATTTAATAAATTATTGTTACAAAAGCTCAACGGCTAAACTTGTTCATTCTTGAAAATGCAAATATTTTTCTACATGGCAAATATCCCCAAAATGTGATGCACATAAATCTTTATAGAAATGACTCCATAATGTAGACCACCAATGTATCCTTGTTTCTTAAACTTTATTAACCTGAGAAAAACATGCTTAAAATGGTCAACATAAAGTTGGTGAATTCATAGGTTTATATATGTATAAATCCGGACCGCAAGATTTCCCCGTGATAAATATCACAAAATACCATTACGTTACCCTAAGCTCATAACACTGAAGCTAGACATATATGAGTACAATATAAATATTGCCTACATTGCCCATGATGATGTTCAACCCAGAACATCCCTTGATCCGCCATGTTATACCTTCGTTTGTCTAGTGATAGCTAATCACCCGAACGGGGGCGTCACCCCCAATAGATCTATTTATAACACCCGCGCTCACCCTCTAGGT